>CAUYRH010001632.1:0-20830 GCA_963574655.1 Perodicticus potto
CCCCCCCCCGCCCCCCCCCGCCCCCGCCCCCCCCCCCCGCCCCCCGCCCCCCGCCCCCCCCGCCCCCCCGCCCCCCCCCCCCCGCCCCCCGCCCCGGCCCGGGCGCCCCCGCCCCGCGCCCCGGCCCGCGCGCCCCGCGCCCCACCGCCCCGCGCCCCGTCCCGCCCCGCGCCCCCGCTCCGCCCCCACCGACCCCCGCCCCGCGCCCCGTCCCGCGCACCCCGCGCCCCACCGCCCCGGCCCCACCGCCCCGCGCCCCACCGCCCCGGCCCCACCGCCCCGCGCCCTGTCCCGCCCCGCGCCCCCGCCCCGCGCCCAGCCCCGCGCGCCCACCGCATGGTGTAGAGCAGCGTGCCATCGTCCTCCAGCCGCAGCAGCTTGTTGGGCGTCGTCATGTTGTGCGCGATGGACTTCTTCCCGTTGTGGAAGAACGTGTCTGGGGTCCAGATCTTGCTGGCAAGAAGGTTGTTGAGAGGGAGGCGCTGCATCGGGCCCTTGAACCGAAGCCTTTCGTCTTTCCAGCTTTGTCGGAAAAACACGTCTATGGTATATTCCTAATGCAAAGAAGGAACGAGGTGATGTCAGCATCAAAGAGCCCTTGGTCCTTTCTGCGTTACTCAGAACGGTCTGTGCCGCGCCGCGCCCGGACCTACCATCTCCGTGTCGGACACTGGGCCGAAGCTGGTGACGTAGATGTCCGTCCGCACCTGCGTGATTCGCTCTGAAACACAGACACGGGTTCCGTGACTTGCATCGCGGTGACTCGGCCTGCGCCGCCCCGCACTGACGCGTCTACAACTGATCTCGGTCCTGGCAACCAGGGGCCAATGTGTTGGGTAAACTTGGAGGACCTGACAAATACCCAGTGAAGCCAGGCTACTCTGAACGACACCATGGAATCGAACCCCTGTCGTATAAAGCAGCTGGCTTGTCGTCCGTGCCCCTACCCCCGGGCCCGAACACACTCGCCGAGGCCTGGTTGTGGACGTGGGGCCATGTCACAAGCGCCCAGAGTTCAGTGTCCTCGTCCCAAACCTGGGGCAGTGGCTGCCAGCCCGGCGGCGCCAGCCCTGCCCTCCTAAGGAATGTCTAGAAATAGGGTCAGACAGTTTGGGGTGAGGACAGCGGAGGCAGGAAGTGGTCTCCGGAGAAACTGGGTAAAAGAAAGTGCCCAGAGCGGGCCTGGGCACGGAGATGGCTTGAGGTGGAAGGCCGAAGGCCCACTTCCCTGTATGTGGCATTTTGAATTGCTAGAAACTCCTATCATGGGAGACTGCCAGCCCAATGAAAACTACCTGGAAATACATACAATGGTAAAAGCAGCTAATAATATTAGCAGGAAATTTGTATGTTCCCAAGGCCCAGGGCCCTGTGACCACCTGCGGTCCTAAGCAGGAGCCACATTCAGGGAGCACCACGGCTCACACTGAGTACCCCAGACACCTGATAGCGCCATCCTGGGCTGCCCAGCCCCGGGCCAGCACCTGGCTCTGGGCCCATCATGTATTTGCAGGGGTGGCCCACTGCACCTCTTTCCCACTGAGATGCTTGCTCCAAGGCCCAGCCCGGTAGACTCCCTGCTGCGAAGGCGGGGAGAACGCCGCAGAAACTGGCCCAGTGGCGTTCTGGGTGCTCTGACCCTTGTAGGTGAGCTCAAGGGGCCGAGCTGGCCTGGGCACATGTTAGAAGGCAGAGTAAGACAGCTGTCAAGGAGCCTTGCAGACTTTTCTTGTCTAAAAGACAGGAGTGGAGTGGCAGTTCATGCTTTAAGTAAATCTCCCTGATAAAAATGCAAATATGGGGTAAGAGCAAAACTTTTTCCTGAAAGAGCCTGTTGGCTGGAGAATTTCGATCTCACCTAACAGAGCAGATTCAAACACACCGCATCTAAACTGGTTAGCACCAAGGCCACTGCATGTGCCTAGAAACTGCACATAATTCTCAGCACAAAATTAAGCTCTGTCTGCTTTGCCCTGAAAACATGATCTATCGCACAATCAGTTTATTTTCTCTCAACTCCCACAGAGTCAAAGTAAATACTATGACTATGGTCACAGTGAAAAACTAAACATAATAACCGATAAAGATGTAAAGAACAGCTGCATTCAGGGGACATCTGAAAAGCACTTGCGTAGCTACGAGTGTGTGGTTGATTATATATTAGTATTATGTCAGCTTTCATAACACCTAAGAGCTGGCTCCTCCTCAAGAGAACCAGAATAGATAATTAGATGATCTGAGAAGAAGGAGTTTGCAGGGACGAATTTGGGAGGCCACTTCCCCCCAGCTTATCACATCTGGGAAAATGCTAACAAAGATGCGGATCTTTGGCAAGGGTGGACCAACCATCAACTCAAAATCCTGGCAGGGAAGCTCCCGTGGGAATTGTTTGAGTCACAGCACACAGGAGCTTGAGGTGGAGGTTAGTTTCCCTGGGTCCTTGCTGGTCTCTGCCAAGGACAGCACACTCACCGCCCAGCCCTGGCCTCAGTCTGTTGTCATAGCCGTCTAGGAGCCCGTCCAAGATCCTGGTGAATATTGTGATGTTATCATTGGTCTCATCTTTTACAGAACTGCTTGGCATCTGTGAAAAGCTATGGCAAAGAGAAAAGAAAGAATTAAAACATGTTATTCCTTACAAATTCTTCTCAAGTTATAGAAACCAGGGAATGACACAGGGACCCGTCTTGGCGGGAGGCATCTGGGAAAGGACCTCCCTCGCTGCCGGGGGCACTGCTTCCCTGGTAGGCCTTAGTTCTCCAGTATCCAGGGATACTCTGCTCTGTGCTGGTTGTCATGATGTGCAAACATCTATGACTATGATTGGGAGGAGCTGTTTACATCAATATTTTGGCCATTTTCAAAACAAAATTAGCCCCTACACCTGGATTAGCAAGGCCTAACTCATAAAAGATTTCAGAAGTTTTGTTTAAACACAGAAAAACTGAGTTACATACGGTTAGGGAGTCACTGGCAGTGGATGCTGGGAAACTACCGAAGCTGAAAGACAAGTTTGCTGTACCCGCATCTTAGCAGGACTGGGAACATTTGAGCTGCAAGTGACACCACAGGGCAGTGTGTGTAGCAACAGAAATGACAGAGTCTGTGCCATCTCTTCCAGCTCCCACACCCTTCAGCACTGCCAGATGCTGGCGTGTCTTCTGTGTGACCTAACATGTTCCTAAGTAAACCCCAAGAACAGCAGGCTGAACCTCAGGAAGACATAAGAACGTTTCTGGCTTGTTCACAGAGTCAAGTTTTCCGGGCTCCAAAAACTTCTGGAGACGGGGAGGAGAGAAACAAGAACTGCTCTAAGCAGATCTAGACAGGGGATGTTACTTGGGGAAGGGGACATCCGTGAGCCCAGAAGACAGTGACATATCTGGGGACCATGGACCCCATCCCAGATCTCTACCGCGGCTTCCAGACGTCCAAACAGCAACACATTTCAAATTACTGAGCACTTGACCCACAAACTTGGAGTGGCTTCAAGGGGGACTTACTGAGCCAAAAGCCAACTAAGGCTCCCAAGAAGTCAGTGCCTATGGCACTTGGGAAAAAGACACAGGATTCCTGGTATTTCCCTGAAATGCTGAAAGCACTTTCGCCCCCAGTGAAAAAAGGGCTGAGATCAGAGCTGAGAGCTGCTGTCCTTGGAGAGATGCTGAGGTCAGAATCGATGTGTGCCTGCCTGGTTCCTGAAAATCAGTCATTTTCATTGAATGCATCTACCAGATCAATTCTCCACCAGCACTAAGGCTATTCCCTTTTGAATGAGAGAGTATAAAGTTCTTTTGATCTAATTTTCACATCACCATTAAAACGTCTTACAAGCTGCAATTCAGCACTGTTAGTACAGAGCCCACAGACACACATCTGGTTTACTCTGGACTTAGTATTTAAAGATATTATATTTCCCTTTTCTCTAATATCCATGGTGGTTTCAACACTTGAGAAAGATAAAAAAGCGCTTAGCCTCACACAGCTATTACCAAGGAGAGCAGCCTTGGTAGGTTCTTCCAGGTTTGTGTAACAAAGGAAGTTGTAGTGTGTACTTGCTCAGTTGCATAACTATTTGACCAAGCTGAAGCTGGCCTCATGGCCCTCTACTCATGGAGCTCCTAACACATCCGTTTGCTTATTCAATTCTAGACTATGTGCAGGTGCCCAGTTTTCACAAGGTCCTTGCTGCCGCCTTTAACTTATAAATTGAAGTGAGAACACATATGCTAGTAGAAAATACATCTCTTAAACTCTCAAGGAAAATTTTCTAAGTGATCCTATCATCTATTGTGGAAATATTCTTAAATTACATTAGATCTGAACAGAGACAAAGACTGCCCCATTGGCCATTCTGTGACCGTACAGGGCAGCGCTGTTCCTGTGAGTACTGCTCCCGGTGCTCTGCAGACATGGAGATGGAGGTGCATGCAATGGTCCTCCAGCTTCAGGGAAGCAACATCCCACTTGGCTCTGACTCTCACTTCACAAGTACCCAAATCATTTCCAATAACAGTGGGGCAGGATAGAGAGACTAACTATGCCAAAGCTCAGCTGCCATTTCTTGGCCAAAATTGAAAAACAGCAACAAAAAAAGTTTAAATATATCTCCAAGTATTTGCACATAATTATTCCTGTCTTGGTGGAATTTTGGGATCTGCCAAACTGCCTCTTGTATTTATCTGTGGGCCTTTGTATGATAAAAGCTGAGGGTTCTCTGTGTTTTCTTTGTTATATTAACTGAAGATCGGAGCTGTGAGATAAGAAATAGATTCTAAAAAAACCCCTAAAAATGCCTATCGGGGAAGGCACAGGGATGGGTTTGGGTTTTTTTTGTTTTTTTTTTTTTGTAGAGACAGACTTTATTGCACTGGGTGGAGTGCTGTGGCGTCACACAGCTCACAGCAACCTCCAACTCCTGGGCTTAGGTGATTCTCTTGCCTCAGCCTCCTGAGTCGCTGGGACTACAGGCACCCACCACAACGCTCGGCTATTTTTCTATTTTGCAGTTTGGCTGAGGCCAGGTTTGAACCCTCCATCTTTGGTATATGGGGCCGGTGCCCTACTCAGTGAGCCCAGGCGCCGCCCATAGGTTTGGTTTTGTTTGCACGAGCAGCTGGGAAGCCCTTCTCCCAGCTTGTGGTTTTGAAATAACACCATTTTCATAGCCACGGTATAGAAGGCCCTTGCCTTACCATAGAAGGCCAAGAGCCTTCATTGACATCTGGGGAACCTGCTGGTGCCTCTAGTAAGCAACATGCTCTGTAAGAGCAACGTCAGCTTGCTTTGTTCCATCTTTGAAAGCACTTGAAAAACAGTAATGCAGAAGGACAGGGCTATGGCTTTGGGGAGCAGTAATGTGCAGACTGTGGTCATGAGTCCTGCAGGTAGACACGAGAGCTGCCCTCATCGCCTAGAACACTCCCTCCATTAGCTCAGGAGGCAGGCCCAGGCGAGCCCATGTTCCTGTTCCCCTTGTCTTAACTGTAGAGCCAACAATCTCCGCTCACCATGAGTTAGCTGTGAGTGCACAGCTGCTTCAAGGGGAGTGGATTTTGTTGAGCTAAGATTGATTATTACCAACAACAGTCTTACACAGAATAGAAATATATACTTGAAAATTTTGTTGACTTATACTTCCATTTTAGCTGGGGTTGATAGGTTCTGTTAAAATAGGAATGATTTCTGGGCGGTGCCTATGGCTCAAGAAGTAGGGCGCCGGCCCCATATACCAGAGGTGGTGGGTTCAAACTCTGTCCCGGCCACACACACACACACACACACACACACAAAAAAAAAAAAAAAAAAAAAAAAGGAATGATTTCCTTATACAGTCAGTCCTCGGGTTACAAATGAGATAGGTTTCTGTAGATTTGTTCTTAAGTTGAATTTGTATGTAAGTCAAAACAGGTACATTTCCCTATTACCTGTAATAGCCTCTGTTCATTTATGGTGTTGAACATCACTCAGGTGTTTGTAACTCTGGGACTGACAAGCCTCTGGTTGTATCTGCAAATTGTACATAAGTCAGATGTTTGTAACTCAGGGACTTCCTGTATGTAAGAATAGTCTTTACAAAACCATTGCCACTGACTCTATCCTATCAGTTCAAACATTTTCAGATGATCGTAGAGCCAACCTAACTTGTTAAAAACCTCCTCATTTTTTACTGTTTCTTTCCAAAGTACTAATCTATACAAAAGACACATAAACTTGATCCCTAACCTACCTCTTCCCAATGACTTTAGTTTAAAATAATAAACGTGGTTGATGAGCCCCATGCTCTAGCCTGTGGGGGGAAGGCGGTGGTTGCAGAAAGGGTAGGGGCTGGGGGCTCTGGCACTGTCTGGAGCTTCTTGGAGAGCTGTGCCACGGCATTCAGCTGGACCTGAGTTCTGGGTCATTTATAAGTTTCTGATGAAATGGACTAGGGCCCTGACATCCCATGAAATCTGATCTACTAATGGGTTTCTTACATCAGCAGAGTATTTAGGAAAAATGTGAACATCGTTACACGTGGTTAACGCTCGCTATTGTGCAAATACCACCTCTCCCTGTTGCCGTACACCTGGCCTTTTCAAGGCACTTGATTCTGAGACCCTTGCATTAATGTCTCCCAAAGTTCTGGGCCCTACAGACCTGCTTGGAATGGATCCAGGAAAAAACAGTCACCTGTATTGTCTTAACATCCTGGTGACTCTGCTCACGCTGTGCTCCCTGAAGGTCTGGGAGCCTCCAGCACTTTCCCTGGGACAGCAGGGTGGTTTGCTAATCACTGTCTTGGAACAGGCAAGACTGGGGCACGGGCAGTTTCGGGAGCTGGATGGATGGAGCCATCACTGGATTTCTGTCTGAGGCACAGATAGGAGGTCTGCAGACAGCTGGACAGGGAATTCAGAGGAAGCTACCCCCGCAAACCAGCTGTCTACCAGCACAGGTGAACGCTGCTGTAGAAATCACTCATTATTCTGAGAGGGCTGAGGAATAGGGCATTATATTTTTACTAACATCTAACAGTATCTCCCTTTCTGAGAAACTTTAAAGGATTCTATGCCAACATAACCTTACTTATCTATCAGTTTATATTATTTCATAATAATAACTTTAAGTTGTAGATTCCACCCTTTTATTTTATTTTATTTATTTTTGAGACAGAATCTCACTATGTTGCCCTTGGTAGAGTGCTGCGGCGTTACAGCTCACAGCAACCTCAAACTCTTGAGCTTACGTGATTCTCTTGCCTCAGCCTCCCAAGTAGCTGGGACTGTAGAGCCCACCACAGCACAGGCTATTTTTTCGTTGCATTTGTCATTGTTGTTTAGCAGGCCTAAGCCGGGTTCAAACCTACCTGCCTCAGTGTACGTGGCCGGCGCACTAACCACTGAAGCCAGATTCCACCCATTTTTTTTTTTAAATTAAATCATAGCTGTGTACATTAGTGCAATCATGGGGTACAATGTGCTGGCTTCATATACAATCTGATTCCACCCTTCTTTTAAAGTTGCTTCATTCTACAATGTGACCCCTAATGAAGTTTCCTTATTTTCCTGTTTTAAAGGGTTGTCTCATTGCTTCTGTAAGGATGAGAAAATCCTATCAGAATTGTCACACCACCAGGGGTGCTTGTGAAGACGGTGTGTGATATCATACGGGGCGTTATCTCTGCCTACATCAAGGGCTGTTTCTGATTTCCATAAACTGGGATCGATAATGGTGGCCACAGCCTTCTTTTAAATGTGAAATTACTTTGGGAATTGAACTGGGCTGGGGTTTTAGGCTGCAGTCTTAGCTGTCTTCTTAAGTTGCATTCTTTCCTAGTATTTAATGACTTCTGAGAAATGTATAGTCAGTTTGTTTGTTACTTTTGGGTCATTAAATAAGCACCTCTAAGTGGTACTATTTTGAGATGTTTTCCTTAACTGTCCACTACACACCACTTTAGCTAACTATGTTTTAAAAAAGAAAAAGTGTAACAGAAAAAAACAAAAAACACCATGGTGGACACCAGCTGGACACTGAAGGTCAATCCCAGGTTTCCAAGTAAGAGTTTGCCCCTCTAAGGGTAGAAAACATGAACCTGTAACACTGATGTGGCTCAAGCCCGGTGTGTGGACCGTCAGGCTGGAGCTCCTCTGCCTGCCCACTCCCTGGGGCCTGTCCCCGGCCCCGCCCCACCCTCCGTGGAGGCTCCACGGTCCTGTGCTTCACATGCTGCCCGACTAGAGTCCTGCTGTCTGCACAGCCCCCCTCACACCCTGCCCATCTTCCTGCAGCCAGCGACTCCTCTCCTGGCCCTGGGTGAGGACGCGGTGCATGTGCCACCCCTGTCCTGATCACACGGAGTTTCTCCTTGCCTCCCAGGCACTCCCGTCAGCATGCCCGCCCGCTGTAACATCACCTGCCTTTATGTGTGATGTCTTTCGTTCACTCTGAATCCCTTCCAGTTAATGCTCAGTCTTCATTACATCAGAGCTCACTGGAAGATGTGCCCACATCAGAAAGCCCCCTGCCCTTCCTCCCTTCTCTTGCAGACACTCCCGCCTGACCTTCCCTCCCACAGCCCCAGAGAACATCCCTCTGGAGGCCAAGAACAAGATTCACATCCCCAAGATCAAGTCTCCAACCTCGTCTTACTTGAACTGTGAGCGACGTGTGGCAGAGCTGACCAGCCCTCCTCCCTCCACTGCCTTTCCTCGGGGTCCCACTTTGTTCTTCCTCCCTTTGCCTCTTCCTCCCAGTCTTGCTACCCTGGAGCCCTTACCTTCCCTACTTCTCAACATGGGTGTCCCGGGCACAGTCCGGCCATCCTTCCCTTTCTGTCTGTGTTCAGTCTCCCCCAGTCTCGTTCAAGATAAATGCCATTAAAAACCTCCTGCACGTGGAAGCACATTTCCAGCCCAATCTCTCTGACCACCAGTCCCGCACGTCCAGTGGTCCACCTGGCACCTGCATGTGGACATCCAAGGGGCATCTCACGGGGCTTCTGCCTGCACCACTGCACTGTGGTTCTCTGTACCCCGCCTACCCTCCTGCTGGCTCCGCCAGCTTAGTAACAGCCAAGGAAGCCCCTCAGGCTTTCTGGCCAAATACCCTGTAGGGGGAGGGTCATCCTCAGCGCCTCTACTCCTCTGGGTCACATCAACCCACCAATAAATCCTGCTGTCCCCTGGGCCTTTGCAATCACCTCTCAACTGTCCCCATTGCTGCTGCTGGTTTTTTTTTTTTTTAGAGACAGAGTCTCACTTTATCACCCTCCGTAGAGTGCCGGGGCATCACATAGCTCACAGCAACCTCCAACTCTTGGGCTTAGGTGATTCTCTTGCCTCAGCCTCCCGAGTAGCTGGGACTACAGGTGCCTGCCACAACGCCCGGCTACTTTTTTATTGCAGTTTTGGCCAGCGCCGGGTTTGAACCCACCACCCTCAGTACATGGGGCTGGAGCCCTACCCACTGAGCCACAGGCGCCGCCCCCCACTGCTTCTTCTTTAAACCCATTCTCATTCCACCAGATTCCATTGTATTCTATTCACTCAGCACCCAAAATGAGCTTCAAAATTTAAGTCACATATTGTCACATCTAAATTGCCTCATGCTTCATTCCTACTCAAAATCACACAATGAGCCTCCCCTCCTTGATCTCCAAGGTAACAGTCAACTGTCCTTCCTGTTACCACCCCCCACTCCCCCACCCCTCCCCCTGTGGCCCAAGATCCCCTTCCCCCTGCTGCTCCATACCATCCCTGCCAGGCCGGTGTGTCCCTGCCACTGCACCTCACCCTCCCTACCATTTGTCCAGCCAGTTCAGGTATTTTTTTTCTTTTTTTTTTTGCGTTTTGGCTGGGGCCAGGCTTGAACCCACCACCCCCAGTATAGGGGGTCAGTGCCCTGCTCCTTGAGATACAGGTGCGGCCCCAGATTGAGGTTTTTTCAGGGGTAACTTTCCTTCCATCTTTACTTTGATCACATGTCTGCACAAACATCCCCTTCTGGCAGCTCACTGTCTATTTCTCACTCTAAATCATTCTTCATAGCAACCTATGGCTTTGCTGTCTGTCCCATGTACACCAGAACGCACCCAGCTGGATGTGGCGCCTCTGAACCTGTCCAGACCTCAGCACCTAGGACACAGCCTGGCACTTGGGGCAGTAGCCGAGCACTGTCCCCCAAGGTGCCAGTGCAAGGCGGACCCTGCAGGTGCGAGCAGGTCGTGCCCCTTGTCATGCTCCAGCAGATGCTGTGTTCACCTGGGGTCTGGGAAACCTCAGCATCCCATCCACCCACCTGCACAGCTTGCCTAAGCCCCTAGTGCAGGCCGAATTAC
This sequence comes from Perodicticus potto, assembly GCA_963574655.1. Taxonomy (NCBI): domain Eukaryota; kingdom Metazoa; phylum Chordata; class Mammalia; order Primates; family Lorisidae; genus Perodicticus; species Perodicticus potto. The sequence continues at coordinate 10,322 of CAUYRH010001632.1, forward strand.
TGATCCTTCACCTTAGCCCTGTGGGGATCCATGACTGTTCCCACTGTAGGATCAGGGGACAGTTGCCAGCAGGCCAGGACTCTTCTGACATCGCACAGAGAGGGGACATGGAGAGCACACAGACGGCCACACTGCCCTCTGTTAAAGTGATACTGACGCTGTCCGGAATATTTGCCAGAGGCCCCAGAAACAGGAACCAGGCTGATTATAGACTGATGGGCCAACTACTTCTGTTAACACCGAAAGTTAATTGGTCCTGTGTTTCATTAACTTTTAGGGTGGCTTTTTGATTTTAAAATAAAGTGTTAAAGAAATACAAAGAAAACGGAGTTTTCAATGAACTGCTAAAGCCTGTTTCATAGCCTGTCTTACTTTTTCTAGCAGATGATCCCTTCTCTTAAGCATATTTCGCAATCCGTATTTTGTGTTGGGTTTTATTTGGGCTATAGTAGACTCACTGTTTTGTTTGTTTGTTTGTTTAAAGAGACAGGCTCTTGCTCTGTCTCCCAAGCTGGAGTGCAGTGGTGTGATCACAGCTTCCTGCAGCCTGGAACTCCTGGGCTTAATGATCCTCCTGCCTCAGCCTCCTAAGTAGCTGGGACAACAGCTGTATGCCTCATGCCAGGCTGATGTTTTGGTTTTATTTTTGTAGAGATAGGACCTCACCATATCGCTAAGGCTGGACTTAAACTCCTGGGCTTAATGATCCTCCTGTTTCGTCTCCCAGAGTGCTAGGATTATAGGCAGGCACCACCATGCCCCACTGACTCAACATTTTTAGAATAATATTGAGCTCCAGAGATTAGAATATTCTTTTGTTTCCAATCTATAAATCCCCCCCTTCTTTCCCTTTTCTTAGCACTATAATTATTAGCACATCCCAGGGAAAGCTCTATAGAGAGACTGCTAGCCCTGGCCTGTAGCACTGGTAGACCTGGATTCTATCACTTTCCAGTAACAAAATATGGACACACTTCTTTAAGTTCTAAAGCCTGAGCTCTTTCACATGCAAAGTGAGGATTTTATAAAAACTAAATAGTGCATTTTTTTGGAAAGTGTATTCTGGAGATTAAGGAGGTACATTCATACAGATGCTGATAGTGATTGCTGCTCCCACCAGAGTTCTATCAAGAGACTGCTTTTTACTCTGGGCTCTAATACTTCCCTCTGAAATTTCATACCAGTTAAAACATGCATCTTATGCAATTGAACCCTTGTAACAATTCAAAAGCCCACATACTCCTTCTCTCCTTGAACCGAGCCAGTGACTCATCTTGGCGGGGACTGCCAGACGGTGTCGGCAGAGAGCTGCGCTCGCGGGCTATCTGAAGCTTTGCTCACTGCCGCTGGCATCACGAGTGTGCTAAACGTTTCCTTCACAAAGCATGTAATTTGCAAGTATTTTTTTTTGGGGGGGGCTACCTTTTAAAAAAATGTTGGCCATTTGTCTGTAGCCTTGTTTCAGCCACCTACATTTTTTGTAATGGGCAACAATGACCTTTCTAATCTGTGCGGGTCCCTTAAGCCTCTGAATGTGTCAGGGCTTGTGTGTCTGTTAACTGCATCAGTGGTGCTTTCTGGGTGTTTTTATAATTGTTACAATGACTGTTTGTCCTGGGCCTTGTGAACCTGCAGTGACAATGTAGGAAGAATTTGTCATCTGGGAATTCACAAGAGAGAACTTTCCATTTAAAAAGGCATTGTAAGTACCTGCATGATTCAGAGACAATGTACTTTCTGCTCTACTTAAAAGAGGGAACTGTCCTTGAGCGTGTATATTTCAAAAGGCCCTCTTCATGAAAACGAAGGTCCAGGTTAGCACATTTGTGTAGACAGATACAGAATACCTATCTCTTAATGTTCTTAAGTCACTTCTCCAAGAACCTACTTTTAATTGACAATTGTAAAATATTATTTCTCAAAATCTATTTCAACGATGGCTGCCACATAATAAAAATTCTAACGCATATTTTCTTCTTCAACTGATAAACCTCTACAATACGTTTAAGCAATTAAAATAAATGGAATCAGAGTTTATCTTATTATTAAGCTGATGATCCTCAAATTTATCACTGGTCTATCAAGTCTGATATGGTATGTTTTTCCAAATGATGACAAATTAATTCCAGTTTACATGTAATACTATAAATTTTGACATTACATAGATGCCAATATTGTTTCTGTGCTACTTTTTTCTATGCCATCTACTTTTGCTTACCAGTTTCACTAAAATAATCATAATGTTTCAAATAATCTCATGTCTCCAAATGTGCCATTACACAGGCCGTCTGTCAGACAAGGCCTCTGTTCTGTTGTACGTTTGACTCATCTTCTGTTCTATAATTTAAAACTATCAGGAGAATTATAAAGGCTACTGAAAATGAGCTGCTGGTGACTCTGATCAAAATAATAGATTGAGAGAAGGAAAAGAAAAAATACTCAGATATTCTCAGAGCAATTTCACCTTGTCTTATATAATCCCCAAATATATTTCACTTATCATAGTTACAAATTTTCTGACTGGCAAAGGCACATACTTTTCACAAATACATCAACACGGTACATGCGCAAAACCCTCACGTTTTCTTTTTCTTTCTTTCTGTGCCTGATTTTATGCAGCATGTTTGCCCCCTGCCAGTTCTCTGGCGTCAGGCAGGTATTTACAGGAGTGGGCATTGTTCTTTCATAGAGTCGTATTTAAATTAGGGCCTTGGGTGTTCCTCCTTCAACTTTCTTTCCAACCTGGTCACATATACTCTTCCTTTGGGGCAGAGACAGGGGAAAGAATGGACCCCACCCAAACTCTTTTCTTTCTCTCCAGTCTCAGAGTATAGAAAGTATTTTTTGCCCTGACACAGTGAATACCTTTCAAAATTATGTTCTCCTCCTCTCTAGATTGGTTTAACCTAAATCTACCCTGAGAACCATGTGTAGTCAAACAAGGGAGCCCAAGAAGTGACCAGGCAGAAACACACGGGAAGTGAATAAAGAGTCCTAGCAGGTACTGGGTTTGGGAACATCTGCCGCCCCTCCTTCCCCAACTGGAAGATGGGCTAAAGAGGCCCAGTTCATTACGTTGTTCCCTGGATTCACCTAAAACGAGTAACAGAAAAGGAGGTGCTGAACATTGGGATAGCTGTTACTTTTCAAGAGTTAAAGTCAAGTAAGTAGTATGAGCCTTCCCTTGGGACTCGTCAAAATAATTCTTCAGTACATTTAGATAATAGGCAAGTGGGGAGAGCTTTATACAAGAAGAGAACTAAACAGGGGCTTGAAGCCTTTTCGTGATGTCTTTTGTGACTGTTGAAAAACATTCCCCTGCGGGTCAGAGTGTATGAAAGTCAGCTTCCTGCTTTGCTAGAGAACTCGCTTCATTGCAAGGTCCAAGAGTTAAAAGCACCCAAACAACCTGAAATAAAATTCCACTTACAAAAATATCTCCTAATAAAAATAATCTTAAATCATTTAGAAAAGTTTTAAGCCAAGTATGTTCACCACAGAAAAATGTATAACAGCAAAATCAGAAAGAACGTAAACATCACACACGAAGGCAGCCCGGAACAACATGGCATTGTGCCCTGTAATCATGTCCATCAATTTTAAAAGCACAAATTTTAAAGGGTTCGTGATAACAAAGTCACAGGTAAAGAAAAAAAGAAGCACATACAAAACCAGATGTGCAGTAAGACCTCAATGATATAAAAATATGTCTAGAAGCCAGAGGAACGAAGCACGCCACAGAATGAAGGAAGGCCACGGCGGTGTGGAAGAATCAGGGGTGCTCCTTCTTTACCCCCCTCTGTATCTCTCATATGTTCTGCAGTTAGTAGGCAGTGTTTTATGACTGACGATTAACCTTTCCTCTAAATGTTTAAAACTGCTCCAACAGTGCATTTTCTGGAAGGATTGAAGGGTCTTCTACCACTTACTTGGTATTTGCTTCCACAGAAACTAAGTTACTTCTCTGTTTTAAGGATGGCCTCAGAAAGCTACAGAATTAAATACACAATAAAGTATAACTGCTTCTTGTGGCTAAACTCCGTACACACATTACTGCCTATTTCAGAGTTGCACCTGCCAAGGAGTGGCCTATTGAATGTAAATTCCCAGTAAGATATTTTGACCAAAATATTACCACAAAAATTTATGTTCCCAATCCTAGCATACTCCTTACCTCCAAAATATTACCTGATGTATGTAGTATATCAGTAAACAAACCAACCACTTAATGAATTAAATGGCAGACTTGAAAATTCTGTATGATTTCACTTATACATAGACCTTCCGTTCAAAGGAGTGCTATGCACATCACAGTTTGTAGGATTTAACACTTGGTGAGAATTTGGAAAGAAAAAGCTTCACTTAACAGATAAAGAAACCAACGGCATGGGAGGAGAGGTGTCCACCTAAGACAGGAAAAACAAGAATAACTCCCATTGCTGTTCCCCAAACAGCTGCTAGGAAGGGCTAAAAGGGCCGTGACACACCTCACTCCGGTGCCCGCTAGTGTGGCTGTAGTGCACACACTGCCCGGCCTGCAATGGTAAAGGACAAGCATCTTCCTTAGTTCAGCTCTGCTGGACACAGTCCCAACTAAGGGCTCAGGTCTGTGCCCAGGTAGACCTGACCTACAGCCTCAGTGCTGTCTTCACCAACAGTGGCACCTGGGTGAGGTCGGAAGAACCTCCCCCCAATGCTGTTTCTTCCTTTGTACAGATCTGGAAGAGCAGAAAATGTCTAGAGGACAGACAGAAAATGTCGTGGCCCTGGCAGGCTCACATTTACTTGCCAGATAGAAGGTCTCTACAGGCTGCCTGGGAGCCACTGTATAGTCTCAGCCCCTCAAAGATTTACACAAGGGCAACCTCTTTTGTCCTGACATTTAATTTCTTAATTATACTCTATCTTCAAGTTCCAATCCTTTTGGTTAATCAGAATAATTCTGGGGCAGAGGATCTGGGGGAAGAGGAACACCAGCCCCTAAGAGCATTCATCCAGAATGCCTAGTTACCGAAAGCCGTGAATGGAGATGTTTACAGCGAACCTCACAGGTGTCCTCCAGACCTTCAAGCACCCGTAGTTTGGACTCTGCACCTGTGTCCAGAAGGCCACAGCTCTAGACCCTCAGCTCAGGTCAGGGCCACTGAGAGTCCTAATCAACACCATGGAGTGTGGGCTGGGCTTTAAAGGCATATGTAGCTACATGAGAGAACCAAGAAAGATGGCCCAATGTTGTAGCTGCCTCATCTAACAAGCAGTGACTATCCTTTACGCACGTGAACTTCTGAGGCTTGTTTTAACTTGAGTAGGGAGAAACACAGCTGACTCTGATGCCATCTTTGGCTTCCATTTCTGAAAATGTAATTGGCCTCTTTTCTCTGCCTCATTGCTGAGACCCCACACCATGAGCAGCAGCCTTGCTCAGGGAGAAAGCCTGGGTCAAGGCAAGAACTCTTTATGCATTCATTTACAACAAACTGACGGGCATGGAACTGCAAAGGTGGTTAAGAGACGGTTTGATGAATTGGTGTTCTGCTTCACAAGGGTTCTGAAAGGCACTGGTGCCCCTAACATTATAAAATAAAAGCACAGATAGTAACTTACCCGAAGTGACTGGATAAGTTCATGGAAATACAAAAGAGAAGGAGGTTTTTGATCATGATAAAGCTAGAGAACATTCCATTGTCCATTCCCAATAAGAATAATTGTTGAAGCAGATGAATTTGGAAGAATCACTGTTCCTCTCTCCAAGTCGATCTTGATGCTGTAAAGTACACAAAGTGGGAAGGCTTATGAACACAAGCGTTTTTGTGTCACAGTTCCTGGAAGCAAACCCTACTGCTACCAGAAGCAATCTACAAAGAAAGAGCACGAGGCTGTCCTCCCCCCGCAGACCGTGCGTTTTCTACACATTCACAGGGCAGGAAGTGGGAGTGGAGAAGAAGGTACAGGATAGCTTCATCTTCACCTTTATTCAGACTGCAGAATCATTCTGATTTATTTTTTCCATGTCTCAAATACTGTTTTACCTTATAGCATGTTTCTCAACGACCCCATTGGTAAAATTATTAAAATAAATGCTGAAAGTTATCTGGGAAACTGTATTTTGTACCCATCAAATCCACAAGTGGAATAATTTTACCTTTCTGAAATGTGTGCCACGCGTTCAAAGCCAGCAAGCTACTCCTTGTTCCGTAAGGCGCCCGCGCGCCGGCCCCGAGAGGCGAGCTGTCGGCGAGGGTGCATCCTTCCCCTCCGCCTGCTGTTTCCCGGCTGGCAGGGGCGGAAGGCCGGTGCGGCGACACCGCCCCATGCTGCCAGCACGAACTTCCCCATTATCCGGGTTATTTTGAGTCATATATAATTCTATTTTTTGGCACACGACTATTTTTATTCTTAATTTCTCCAATAATACTTACGGCTAAACTTTGTATCATGGAAGTATTCTCTATTTTATTTTTTATTAAATCATAGCTGCGTACATTAGTGCAATCAAGGGGTACAATGTGCTGGTTTCTTATACAATCTTAAATGTTTTCATCAATAATCAGAGTGATCATTATAAAAACCAAGTCTGTCTTGAGTTATTTCTAAAACTGCATTGGTTTAAACCAGCAGTTTTCAACCTCTGGGTTGCCACCCCTTTGTAACAATGAAAATACATCCTGCATATCAGATATTTGCATTACGATTCATAACAGTAGCAAAATTACAGTTATGAAGTAGCAACAAAAATAATTTTATGGTTGGGCTTCACCACAACATGAGGAACTATATTAAAGAGTCGTGGCATTAGGAAGCATTAGGAAGGTTGAGAACCACTGGTTTAAACCTTTAAGAAATTACTGTCATATTAGTGTTAAAATGCAACTTAAGAATTCATTGTAACATAGAAATTAAGAGCACAGAGCCTTGAGTCAGATTGTCTAGCTCCAATTCTAGATTCTATTTCACACTAACCTATCTGTATTTCAGTTTCCTCATACGGGAAATGAGCCTGATTATAGTGCATACCTCAGACAGTTGTTGAGAGTATTATTAAAGAAGATAATTTAGCTAAAGCCATGCAAGAAGTGGCACATGGTAAGTATTTAATGAATGCTAACTACTATCATCATTGATACAGAATGAAAAGTTCCATACTTACTTGCTTTTTAATTTACTATGTGTCAAGAACTCTGCTGATTTCTGTATATATGATTTTGTCCAATTTATACAATAATCCTGTTGGAGCGGTTCCTTATTCTTGTTTTCAGTCATACAATGTAGGTACTTCACCACCACCACCACCATCATCTCATCCTTCTTCATCACGTAATATCGTTTCAATTTCATAGAGCAAGTAGTCCTTCCACATGAGCTTTAGTAATTTAAAGATAGGACATCAATCTGGAGAGAGAGGGATGAGAGAGAGGATAAAGAATGGGTAAAATCTGTTAATGGACAGAGATGAGAAATGAGACATTTAGTTTTCTAAGACCTGGCTCCCTGGTCTTCCTGAGACAGAGTGGCACTGACACTTTTCTGAATTTGCCCTGTGTCCTTATAATGAAATTATTCCTTTCACTAAAGATGTATTTTTCCATCTGTACTGAAAAAAAATTCCTAACTCTTGCTGCACTGCTGATAGTTATACAGGAAAATACAGAGGACTAAAGTCCGTGATTCTCCCTCAGAGATGGTGTGAGCCATGATCTCGGGGCAAAGGAGTTAGGTGTGTCGTGGGCAGGACAAGAAACAGACTTGCCAGCTCTGCGTACCACAGAGTAAAGGGGCAGCCTGTGCCGAACCTCCAGGGAGTCTATTGTTCCTATCCTCAACTAGTAGATGTCTGGTCTGTAACTTTACTTGTATACTTCTAGAAGTTGCTACTGAAAGGACTTCACTGATAATATTAACAATTTACAGTGGGGAAGCAAACATGCGGCCTGGACTTCTCACGTGACTTTTTATTTCTATCTACCTGGACATTTTGCTACATGACTAACTCATATGCCTGGTAGGTGGGCAGCATGCTGCCTGTGAGCTGAATGCTGAGGTGAACATACAGAATTGACAAGGTCCCAGATAGAATCACAGGAATCCTAGCACACGCTCAGGGCCCCCAGGACACTGGGGCTGTTCTCCAGGCTGGCAAGGATCGTGAACATCGTAACTGAGTCCTGCTAGTGTTACTAGTGCCACGTTGCTACCCAGGAAATGCCATTAAAGTTTTTCAAATTTTACGTCAGGAAAAGAGTGAAGGTCTAGACCTCTTTCTGGAAATTCATATTTTAAAATGGACACTATCTTCTTAAATAATTGTTGGTGGCTCAACACTAAGCCTTGCTCTTTTGTCCTTGCCCTTTCCCCTCTCGTCTCCCATTCTATTTTCCCTCTTTGATTATTCCAGCCCTCTTGTCTTCGCCCATTGTTTGCAATAAGAAACTAAGACACAAAAGTGTTTTCTTAAGTGCTAGTCTCTTTGTATCCATATGATTAAATAGTATCTTTTTCAGGGTCACAGAGTTTAAGCCTAAGATTTTTCATATTCAAAATTGCAAAGTTTATTGAATTAATCTTATTCATTTGGAGTGTCAAACCCCCATGTGTTGATATTCTGTGTCTTTCTTATTTTAAAAATAAATATGGAGGTATAATTGAGATTCAACTAATTGTGCACATATGAAGCATACAATTTGGTAAGTTCTGACACTGTACTCTCATGAAACCATCACTGTAATGGAGATATTGAGTCCATAGATTGTCCACAAAAGTTTGCTCATGCCCCTCTGTAACCTTTCTCACCTGCCACTCTGCCCACCCACTACTGCTATTGCCAGGAAACAGCTGATTTGCTTTTTGTTATAATAAATTAATTTGCATTTTCAAGAATTTTATGTCCATGCAATCATACATGTATGCTTTCTCTATTGTCTGCATTCTTTAACTCAGCATAATTATTTGGTTTTGTTGTTGTTGTTGTTGTTGTTATTTGTTTGAGACAGAGCCTCAAGCTGTCACCCTGGATAGAGTGCCGTGGCATCACACCTCACAGCAACCTCCAATTCCTGGGCTCAAGCTATTCTCCTGCCTCAGCCTCCCAAGTAGCTGGGACCACAGGCACCCGCCACAACACCAGGCTATTTTTTGTTTGCAGCCATCATTGTTTGGCGGGTCGGGGCTGGATTCAAACCCACCAGCTCAGGTGTATGTGGCTGGCGCCTTAGCCACTTGAGCCACAGGCGCCGAGCCATTATTTGGGTTTTTAACAATGTTATACTGTGTTAATAATTTATACCTTCTCATGAATGAATAAACTGTGATATGTCCATACATGTAGTATCATGCAACAATAAAAAGATATATACCAACCATTTCCTATATCTCATTTTTGTTTGTTAAAGTAGATGTAATACGGGCGGCGCCTGTGGCTCAGCGAATAGGGTGCTGGGCCCATATACCAACAGTGGCGTGTTCAAACTCGGCCTTGGTCAAACTGCAAAACAAACAAAATAAATAAATAAATAAAGTAGATGTAATACAATAAATTAAAAAGATACATAATTCAACCCAAATATCCTAGCATTTTAAATCTATCTATGCTTTTTATCTCTCTGTAAGCATATTCAGAGGGTGCCAAAAACATGTACACACATTTTAATAAAGAAAAAAACTGTGTTAAAACTGCAATACTCTACATATACCAACACCAAAAGCTGAATACAAGACATGTTTGACTTGTGCAATTACAAGAGGTGCTCAAAGTTGTTACCATCGGATTCCAGACACTTCTGATTAGGGTGAACTCTGCCTGAGCTTCACTGACCAAAGGCCTCTCAGATCTCTCCTCGTGCACATTACACAAGGACCATGTGTCTCCAACTTGCCACGAATGTGTGCGATTGTTAGCACGTTGGAGATTCTGTTGCATACTCACACTCATTCATTGTCCTTGTACTTCCACAAGGTTCTCAAATTTCAATAGCACTTCAAAATGGTCTTGCACTCTATGAAGGAAAACTGTGCTTCTGCTACTTTTTTTTTTTTTTTTTTGCAGGTTTTGAACCCACCATCCCTGCTATTTGGGGCTGGTGCCCTACTCCCTGAGGCACAGGCGCTGCCCAGCTTCTGCCATTTTCTTTGTCTGCTTGTTGCATGGTGACACTAGCATGCATTGAACACCGTCTTTAGAGCGAATGTCATAGTATGCATTGTTGGCATAATTCAACTTCAAAAAGTAATAATAAATAGAACATTATTTAAAACATGTCTACTTTTTTTGGCACTCTCTGTAGATAATTTTGAAATAATAAACCCTTAATATTACTGGTCATTATGTTTGAGTTGATGAGGTTTTTTCCTTCTTTGTAATTTTATATATGCATTCATTTTTTAGTAATGTGAAGATATTAAAAATAAAGTCATTTATTTAAAAGGAGAAGGGGAGGAAACAACAGAGAGAAGGAAGGAGGGAGGGAGGCAAAGGGGAAAAGAAAAAGAAAGGAAATAAGGGAAGAAAAGAGAAAA
>CAUYRH010001633.1:0-10542 GCA_963574655.1 Perodicticus potto
TTACCACCTTGATCCTTCAGTCCACCCCCTACCCCTGATTGGAAGTCTAGAACTCCAACTCATCCAGAATCCAGATTGTCTGCATTTACAATTGGTCTAGAACTCTTGAGCTATAAAGGCTGCAATCACCACCCCAGTTCCTAGGTGGAGGGCTGGTCAACCACAGCTGTAGAAGTTTCTAGTCCAATTTCACTGACCTGCTCATATAGCAAAAAACTGAAAAACAAACATGGGATGGAACCAGTGGAAAAACTCTGGCAACATGAATAAACAGAACAGTGCAACTCCCCCCAAAAATGACAAACCATCCAATCCAGACGATCCATCGACAAACAAATAGTGGAGATGTCTGAAATCGAATTTAGAATATGGATTGCAAACAAGATTAATAAAAATGGAAACAAAGATGGAGGTAGAGATTATAGGATTAATTCAGAAGATGTCTCAAGAATTCAACCAATTCAAAGACAAAATGACCAAAGATCTTGACACATTGAGACAAGAAGTTGCAACCCTCAAATTTATGAGAAATACAGTAGAAGCCCTCAGCAACAGAATAGAGCAAGCAGAAGAAAGGATTTCTGACACTGAAGAAAGAGACTTTGAATGCTCCCAAATGCTCAAAGAGATAGAGAAATGGAAGGCAAAAACGGATCATTCTCTCAGAGAGCTTGGTGATAACTCAAAGAAAACCAATATTCGTCTTATAGGGATACCTGAAAATGACGATCTGGCTTTACACGACACAGAGACCCTCCAGATAGTTTTTTGTTTGTTGGGAGGTTGGGCTTTTGGGGGCAGAGTTAATACTTTGCATGAAATATATTACTTTATAACAGCGAAATTGCTTTCTCTTTTGTCTTGTGATTTTTTTTGAGGTGAAATTTAAGTTTTTGTGTGAGTAGTACTAGTATACCTATCTTGAGTGTCTTACTTGAATTTCTTTAAAACAAAAAGAGTTAAAAAAAAGTAATTAAAATGTATTTAGAGGATTACAATCTTCATAAAAGTAAAATTTAGAATCACAAAATCCAGGAAGGGCAAAAGAAGTATATTATTATGAAGATTTTATATAATATGTGAAGTGATACACATCACTTGAAGGTAGGCTGTGGTAAATATGTTATTCATTTTTAGCTTTATTGGGGTATAATTGGAAAATAAAAATTATATACATTCAAGGTATACAACAGGATGTTTTGAAATACATACACATTGTGAAATGACCTTGTTTAGTGTATGTGTGTATATGTGGTGAAGGTAAGAGAACTTATAGTCTACTCTCTGAGGAAAATCCAAGTATACAATGCATTACTGTTAACTATAGTTAACCACTCTGTACAGTAGGTCTCCAGAACTTCCTTGTCTTATAACTAAAATTTTGTGCCCTTTGACCTATATCTCCCCATTTCCCCTAATCTCCAAACCCTGGCAATCACCCTCTATTTTCTGTTTCTATGAGTTCTATGTTTTTATATTCCATGCATTAATGACATCACTCAGTATTTGTTTATCTGTATCTGGCTTATTTTATTTAGGATAATTTCTACCAAGTTCATTCATGTTGTCACACATGGCAAGATTTCCTTCTTTTTTAAGGCTGAACAATATTTCATTATGTAGTAGAATAATACTCATATATGGAATATAATATTCCACATATGTGTACGTGTATATGTGCACAGATGAGTATACCGCATTTTCCTTATCCATTTACCTGTCAATGGATATTAAGGTTGTTTCCATACCCTGACTACAGTGAATAATGCTGCAATAAACATGGGAGAGAGGATTACTGATTTCATTTCCTTTGGAAATTTACCCAGAAGAAAGATTAAACTTTTTGAGGGACCTTCCACTTTACAAAATTGCTGTACTAATTTACATTCTCACCAACAATGTATAAGGGTTACACTTGTTATCTTTTGACTTTTGGTAATTGTCACTCTGAGGTGATATCTCACTGCAGGGTTGTTTTGCAGTTTTCTGATGGAAAGGGCTCGTGAGCACTTTTTCATATGCCTGACAGTCAATTATCTTCTTTAGAAAAATGTCTATTTAGGACCTTCACCCTTTAAAAATTGGGTTATCTTTTTGCTGTTCAGTTGTAAGAGTTACTAATGTATTTTGGATATCAACTCTTTGTCTAATATATGATTTACAAATATTTTCTCCATTTCCACGGGTTGCCTTTTCATTTTGTTGTTTGTTTCCTTAGTGTGAAAGATATTTTATAGTTTGATGCAGTACCATTTATTTAGTTTTGCTTTTGTTGCCTGTGCTTTTGAAGTCCTATTCAAAAATATCATTACCAAAACCAATGTTGTAGAGCTTTCATCCTATTTTTTTTTTTCTAGGAGCTTTATGATATCAGATACTATGTTTAAATCTTTAAGTCAAGCTGAATTTTGCATATGGTATAGTATATAATTATATACTATAATTATAGTATATAATTTATTTGTTTTCTTTTCTTTTCAATTTTTTTACATATGGATATTTAGTTTTTCTTAAACCATTTATTCAAAAAAAAAATCTTTTGCATCTTATGCATTATTGGTGCTTTTGCCAAAGACTAGCTAACACTACATGCATGGGTTGATTTCAGGACTTTTTATTTTGTTCTATTTGTCTATATGTCTGCTTTTATTCCTTTGCTATACTATTTTAATTACTATAGCTTTGTAATACAATTTTAAATATGAAAGTAGGATGTTTCCAGCTTTCATATGTTTGTTCAAATTGCTCTAGCTATCGGGAATCCTTTGCAGTTTGATATGAATGTTAGGATTCTTTTTCTATCTCTGGAAAAAATATTCTTGAGATTTTGATAAGTATTTTAATCAATCTAAGATCACATTAAGTTGCAGGAACATTGACAATATTTTTTCTCCCACTCCATGAAGACAGATCATGACATATGCAAACATGGCGTGGGAGAAAACAGGATATTTTTAAATTTATTTGTATCTTCTTGAATTTCTGTCATCAATGTTTTGTAGTTTCTAAGTATACATATTTTTCATCTCCTTGGTTATATTTATTCCTATATATTTTATTCTTTTTGATGCTAGTGCAAATGGATTATTTTTTTATTGCCCTTGGTAGAGTGCTGTGGCTTCATGCACCTCTCAGCATCCTCCAACTCCTGGGCTTAGGATATTCTCTTGCCTCAGCCTCCCGAGTAGCTGGGGCCACAGGCTACCCGCCACAACACCTGGATATTTTTTTGTTGCGATTTGGCTGAGGCTAGGTTTGAACCCGCCACCCTTGGTATATGGGGCTGGTGCCTTACTGACTGAGCCACAGGTGCTGCCCTAGAAACATAATTTTTGTCTATAGATTTTATGTCCTGCAAATTTATTGAATTCTAACAGGCTTTTTCATGCAGTTTTTTTGGTTTTCTCTATATAAGATCATGACATATGCAAACAGAGACAATTTTATTTCTTTATTTCTGATTTCCATGCCTGTTATTTCTTTTTCCTTGCCCAATTGTTCTGACTAGGACTTCCTGTACTACGTTGAATAAAAGTGGCAAAAGTTGGCATGCTTGTATTGTTCTAGATCTTAGAGTAAAAGCATTCAATCTTTCACTGGTATGTATGATGTTAGCTGTGAACCTTGTCATACGTAGCCTTTATTGTATTTAAGTACCTCTTTTTTGTACCTAATTTGTTGAGTTTTTGTCATGAAAGGATATTAAATTTTCTCAAATTTTTTTTCTGCATCTATTAAGAACAAGGTAACCTAAAAATTTGTACCTTCATATTAATTTGAAATTTAAAAAAGTGCTAAAAAAGATGATCATATGCTTTTTATTTTTTATTTTGTTAATGTCATGTATCATATTTATTGATTTCCATATGTTGACCCATCCATGCATGTCAAGAATAAATCTCATTTGATCATAATGTTTGATTCTTTCAGTATGGTATTGAATTCAGGTTGCTAGTATTTTGTTGAGGATTTTTACCTCTATGTTTATCAGAGACATTGACCTATAATTTTCTTTTCTTATAGGTTTTTATTTGACTTAGGTGTCAAGGTAATGTCAGCCTTATAAGATGAATTTGAATCCTTCCCCTTCTTTTTAGTTTTTGGGAGAGTTTGAGAATGATTGGTATTCAATTCTTCTTTAAATGTTTGGTAGAATTCAGCAATGAAGCCATGAAGTCCTGGACTTTTCCTTGTTGGGAGATATGTTATAACTGATTTACTCTCCTTATTTGTTATTGGTTTGTTTGGGTTTTCTATTTATTTGTGTTTCATTCTTGGTAGGTTGTAGGTTTCCAGGAATTTATTCAGTTTTAGGCAATCCAATTTATTGATATATAATTATTCATAGTAGTCTTTTTTTAAATTTCAGAATATTATGGGGATACACATAGTTGGTTAGTTTGCTTTTTGTTTATTTTGAGTCAAAGTTATGAATGTGCCCTTTATCCAGAAAGTGTGCAATGTAGCCATTAGAACTTAATTTACCCATCCTCTCCCCCCACTTGAATTCCGTTGAGTTTTGCTTCCAATTTGTACATAAATGCTGATCCACTAGTTCCAATTTAGTATTGAGTACATGTGGTGTTTTTTCCCCATTCTTGAGAATAATTTCCAATTCCATCCAGGTTACAAAAGATACCAGTTCAACACTTTTATGACTGAGTAGTACTCCATTGTATGCATATCCCACATTTTATTAATGCACTCATGTATTGATGGGCACTTGGGTTGTTTCCACATCTTTACAATTGTGGAAAATCCTGCTATGAACATTCAAGTGCAAGTAACTTTATAATAAAACGTCTTTTTTCTTTCTTTCTTTCTTTTTTTTTTTTTGGACAGACAGGGTCTCACTCTATCGCCCTTGGTAGTGTGCCATGGCATCACACAACTCACAGCAACCTCCAACTCCTAGGCTTAGGCAATTCTCTTGCCTCAGCCTCCCAAGTAGCTGGGACTACAGGTACTGGCCACAATGCCCGGCTATTTTTTATTGCAGTTTGGCTGGAGCTGGGTTTGAACTCGCTACCCTCGGTATATGGGGCCAGCACCTTACGTATGAGCCACAAGCACTGCCCAAAATGTCTTTTTTCTTTTGGGTAAATACCTAGTAAAGGGATTGCTAGATCACATGATAGGTCCATTCTAGTTCTTTGAGGTATTGCCATACTACTTTCTCCATAGATGCTATGATAGTTTGCAGCCCCACCAATCCAGTAAGAATGTTCCTTTCTCTCCACATTCTTGCCACCATCTGCTGCTTTGGGACTTTTTGATATGTACCATTCTCCCTGGAGTTAGGTGATATCTCAGTGTGATTTTGATTTACATTTCCCTGATGATTAATAGTCTCTTATAATCTTTGAATTTCTGTGGTGTCAGTTGTAACTCTCCTCATTTACTTTCTTTTTTTTTCCTTTTATATTTTCTTTTTTTTTTAATTTCATGTTTTTATGGGTATATATATGGTTTAGTTTGCTTTTGTATGGTTAAAGTAAGAGTTATAGGTATATCTTTCACCCAGAGAGTGCAATATCTTCATGAATTTTATGTAAGTCTTCTTTCTTTTTATCTTAGCATAGCTGAAGGTTTATCAATTTTGTTTATCATTTTAAAAACTTAACTCTCTGTTCTATTGCTTTTTAATTGTTTTTCTGTTCTAATTTCTGTGTCTATTAAGTTCTAATCTTTGTTATTTTTTTCTTTTACTGATTTTATGCTTATTTGTTCTTTTTTCTACTTTCTTTAGGTATAAAGTTAGGCCGTTTACTTGAGATCTTTCTTTTTTTCTTCATGTAAAATATTGTTTTAAAACTGTTGTTGCTTCACTCTGTAAATTTTGGCATGTCATATTTATATTTTTTTTGTTTGTTTAAAAATTTCATTTTGGATTTCTTCCTTAACACATTTGTTGTTAAGTCATATGTTGTTCAATTTCTACATATTTGTGTGTTTCCAGTTTTCTTCTTGTTTGTTGTAGATTTCTATTTTCATGCCATTGTGTTCAAAAAAGGTACTTAACTTGATTTCAATCTTCTTCTTTTTGTTAAGATTTATTTTACGGCTTAAAACGGGATCTATCCTATAAAATGTTCCATGTGCACTTGAGAAAAATGTGTAACCTACCGCTGTGGAATTTAATGTTCTGTTAAGTCCACAGGGTATAAAATATAGTTCAAATCCAATTTTTTAAATTGTTTTTCTTTCCAAATGATGTATCTATTGTTAAAAGTTGGTTATTGAAGACTCCTACTTTTATCATATTACTACAGTGGGGGCTGTTGAAGCTCGAGGTAGCAAAAGCTGCTGAGGCCCTCTGCCATGTAGGCCACTGGGCACCAGAGTAACACCTAGCACATAGCTGATACTTATATCTCCCCTTTCTTTGTTCTCGGTTGTTTCCAGATGCTCAGGTATGCTAGTCTCCCCAGTAATTCTTTCTGTCCAGTTGTTCTTCATTTTTTGCTTGACTGAGTTGCTGTCACTTCTAAATTTGACTCCTGAGAACTCCTCAGTATGTTTATATTCATGAATAGCCAAATGATTTTTTTATTGTGTTGTTGTTTTGGGGGAATGAGTTTGGTATCTCCTACTCTGCTGTCTTGTTAATATCATCTTCTGGACTTATGAAAATGTAACTATAAACCCTAAAACAACAAATAAATAAAACAAAAAGAGCTAATAAGTCAATAAGGGACAAAATAAAGTCATATCTATCCAGTTCAAAAGAAAGCAGGAAAAAAGAAAGAAAGAAAAAAAGAAAAGCCAATGAAATTACTAGAAAATGAGTAAGACAGTAGATTGAAACTGTTAATAATTATATATATCACATTAATAATAATACTATATGGATATGTCTAAACACCCCAATCAAATGTCAGAAATTATCAAATTGAATAAAGAAGTAGGATCCAAATACATGCTATCTACAAGAAATATACATTGGGTATAAAGACACATCTGGTCAAAGTAAAGGATGCAAAGAGATGTAGCATGCTACCCCTAATTAAAAGAAAGCTAGATTGGCTTTATTAATGTCAAAGTAAATTTCAGAGAAAAAAATAATATTTCCAAGGATAAAGAAGGTGATCTTATGGTGATACACATGTCAATTCATCAAGAATATGTGCACCTAACAATCCTGAAAAAATTGTATACCACTAACATGGCTTCAAAATTCAAGGCAAGTAGACACATTTATAATCATAGCTAGAGATTTTAATTTACTTCTCCCAATAGTTAATAGATCAACAAGTCAGAAAAATCAGCCAAGATACAAAAACCTTGAGCAACACTGTCAAACTTTTTGGCCTAATTGGCATTTATAGAACATTCAGTATCAGCCAAGCATAATTCTTTTCAAGTATACAGCAAAATGTACAAAGGATTACCATATTTGGGGCCATAAGCAAGTCTCAATAAATTTAAAAGAATTCAAGTTATTTGTATTGTGGGGTTTTTTCTTTTTGAACAACCTTTTATTCCTATAGTTTGGTGAATCACCACTGTTTTGGAGCTGGTTTTCTAGCCTCCCTGGGATTGCTCAAGGTAACTGAACATTCCAGTGATTTTGATGTGAAACCACATGCAAAAATTAATTATGCAAAAATACTTCTACTAAAATACTCGGTAAACATATTCCTTAACTGTACACATTCAAGATTAAAATAAATAGAGTATACATAATGCTTTTACTTCTTGATAATCAAAGGGTTAAAATAGATTTATCAATTGATCCAAGAAATCTACCTCTATAAATTTATCCTAAAAATAACAGGACATTGTAATAGATATTGTGTTATGTTGTCCACATATAAGCCCCTTAGTGAGTCATGCTATGCCCATCCCCAGGAATTGCCCTCAACAAAACAGAGCTACTTCACCAAAGCTTTGCCTTATCCCCAGGGGTTTCTTGGGTCTAGTAACTAGTGTGTGCACGGGGACAAAATCTTGGCTATCCTTGTTTCATAAGTTCCTGAGGGATTTGGCTGAGGCCTTTGTTGTAACTGCATCACATTCCTCACTTCCTTATTCCCAAAAGCACTCTTGATAAATCATCTGAATGAGAATCTCTCTGAGTCTGCTTCTGAGAAAAACACAAGCAAAGAGCTATATACACAAGTGCTTATTGTAATATTGTTTATAAATTGCATGACACGAAAGCAATCTTTTTATATACTCTTTCATACTTTTTAACTATTTTTCAAAATAAAGAGGGTACAAATGTTTTATATTACATGGATCATTTTTCTAATGTTTGAGTTCTGGCTATGGGTATGCCTGTCCACACAAATGGTTTTTATATTATTCATTATTTTGATTTATGCCCCTCCCTCCTTGCCCCCAATTAATTTTCAATGAGTTTTACTTTCCTCTGTACTTATGTGTGTTCTTCAGTTAGTTCCAATTTAAGATTACATGTAGTGTTTGTTTTTCCATTGTTGAGATATTTCATTCAGGAGAACTGCCTCTAGTTCCATCCAGATTGTTCCAAAAGGTATTATTTCATTTTTTATGCCTGATTCATACTCAGAGGTATACATATACCATATTATATTAACACTCTTATGAAGTTATGGGCATTTGAGTTGATTCTACATCTTTATAGTTGTGAATTGTGCTGCAATAAACTTTTGAGTGCAGGTGTTTTCTTGATGAAAAGTCTTCTTTTTCTTCACGAAGCTATCCAACAGTAGGATTGCTGGATTGAATCGTAGATCTTCTGTTAAGTCTGTGAGTAAATCTCCATATTGTTGAAAACAATTTGAATGCCTATCAATAATCAACTAGTTAAATAAACTATTATGCATTTATTAGGAGATGACTATGGTGGACCTCTTGCAATTAAAATATTTGAAAGAGGAATGGGAAAAAAAGTATCCAATGCATTCAATACTACTATGAATCCAATATATAAACACTTACACATTCACATGAATGATAAAGCACAAAGATAGTTCAGAAAGAAAGAGGGGCGAGGAGTGAAAGAGGAGGGCAGAAGGGCAAGTGGAGGAGGGTATTTGATGGGATCTCACCTAATGAACACAATGCATGGGTAAATTTCAAAACAACTAAGAGTAGGGTGGCTTCTATAGCTCAGTGAGTAGGGTGCTGGCCCCATATTCAGAGGGTGGTAGGTTTGAACCCGGCCCCAGCCAAACTGCAACCAAAAAATAGCCAGGCATTGTGGCGAGTGCCTGTAGTCTCAGCTACTCAGGAGGCTGAGGCAAGAGAATCACCTAAGCCCAAGAGCTAGAGGTTACTGTGGTGTGATGCCAAGGCCCTCTACCAAGGGTGAAAAAGTGAGACTTTGTTTAAAAAAAAAAAAGACGAAACAAACAAACAAACCAAGAGAATATTATAAATGTCTTACCACAGAATTAAGTAACTGGGGTAATGGTTATATTAATTAGTTTGGTTTAAGCATTCCACATTGTACCCCATGAATGTATATAGTTATGATTAATAAAAATTAAGTTAAAAAATAAAATACTTGAAAGAAAATAGTAGATAAAGAAAACAAAAAAAAATGTGAACAAGGACCATAGTCATAATGAGAAAGATGTGTCCTGGCACCCCACCTCAGTTAGAGGGCTAAGACTAGAAATGTCAGAATCAAGTAAAGGGATATAAGTCTAGTCCAGTGATTTTTAATCAGTGTGCTATGGAACACTGGTATACTGTGAGAGGATCTTGGGTGTGCTGTGAAATGTTTTAAATTATTAAATTTTTTTAATTAAATCATAGCTATGTACATTAATGCAATCATGGGATACAATGTGCTGGTTTCATATACAATTTGAAATATTTTCATCAAACTGGTTAACATACCATTCATGGCATTTTCTTAGTTATTGTGTTAAGACCTTTATATTCTTTATTCAGTAAGTTTCACCTGTACCCTTCTAAGATGCTACGTAGGTGTGGTCCCACAGATTGATTACTCTCCCTCCACCCAGCCTTCCCCTTTTCCTCCCCTCCCTTGCCCCTTTACCCATATTCTTGTCCTATAATTGGGTTATATCCTTCATATGAAAGCTATAAATTAGTTTCATAGTAGGGGTGAGTACATTGGATACTTTTTCTTCCATTCTTGATATACTTTGCTAAGAAGAATATGTTCCAACTCCATCCATGTAAACATGAAAGAGGTAAAGTCTCTATCTTTCTTTCAGGCTGAATAATATTCCATTGTGTACATATACCACAATTTATTTTTATTTTTATTTATTTATTTATTTTTGCAGTTTTTGGCAGGGACTGGGTTTGAACCCGCCACCTTCGGCATATGGGGCTGGTGGCCTACTCGATGAACCGCAGGCGCTGCCCCAAATACAAACTTCTTATAATGCCTTTATACCTATGACTGTTTGGTTTTTTTCCATTTTAGATATAATGAATGATCATTTGATTTATGTTCATTATCACAGTGAAAATTTGTAGTCAGTAGCCTCCTTTTTTAATGTAATTATCAGTGTGTAGAATATCCCTTTTTTGCACAGAAAATTTTAATTACAGAGGCAAACCCCAAAATAGTATGCT
>CAUYRH010001635.1:0-27336 GCA_963574655.1 Perodicticus potto
ACCCTGGATAGAGTGCCGTGGCATCACAGCTCACAGCAACCTCCAATTCCTGGGCTCAAGCGAGTCTCCTGCCTCCGCTTCCGAAGTAGCTGGGACTGCAGGCGGCCACCACAACGCCCGGCCATTTTTTTTTTGGTTGCAGCTGTCATTGTTGTTTGACCGGCCCGGGCTGGATTCGAACCCGCCAGCTCAGGTGTAAGTGGCTGGCGCCTTAGCCCGTTGAGTCATAGGCGCCGAGCCGCCTCAAGAGATTTTCTTTATTCTTTTTTCATTTTATTTACCATTCTAAATGAATTTACCATTCATTTTATTTACCATTCTATTACTGATTTGTAATGAAATTCTACCAGGATCAACCTTGAATACTTCTAAATTTGTGGAGACTTTCTCTGTGGCCCAGGATATGGCCTATGTTGATAAATATGTCATACATAATTTAAAACAATGGCATTAGGTTTCTATTTTATTACGTTAGGAACTTGTCAGGTATAACTCTTTCTGACGCCAGAATGAAATGTAATACCAGACCCCCAATGACAAAAACAACAAAAAACTTCAAGATACCCTTCATGGATCTATTCACTTTATAAATTGGGTTCTTACTGATAGATTGAATAAACATTTCAAAGGGCTCGAAAAAAAGTTATTTGAAAGCAGAAAAATGTTTTAAATTGCTTATTTAAAATGGCTTTTCATAGCTGTCACACATTCTTTTATAAAGACTTTGGATGTGTATTTCAGAGTACTGTGTCGTAAGTCAGCATGAGTTTTAGAATACATGTTCTGCATCGTACTGACCACTGCCTTTCCCAGGCGCGGAAAGGCGGCAGAAATACATATGATAACTTCTTTGGTACCTTACTCATCTAAATCCTTACATGAAACTAATGGCAAAAATTGAATTAGTTCCGGTAATTCTGATCAGTTTCTATGTTTTAATTAATTTCTGTATAATCTACGTAGCTAGACACAGCTATCTAAAATTACAAAAGACAAGCTGTGCGATACTGGCTCGCCATTAATTAACAGAATCACGTTGGGCAAATCACGTCTGTTTCCTATACATAGAAAGGGAGTTAATACAGCCCATCAGTTTACAAGAATTTAAACGGAAATTTAGAAAATTAGAACCCAAAGCATTTTTATGTAGGAGATGCTACAAAAATGCGAGGTATAACGTTATGATGACCGTTTGCCTAACGGAGAATGATTTAACATAAAGACAGTCTACTTTGCTCTTAATTCAACCAGCAAGGGGGCGAAAATGCCCAGTACGCATGCGCAAAGGATTCCGTCGGGAAAGAGGAGGGAGGCGGGTCTCCACGTTGGTCTCTCCTCCCAGTCCCACCCCGCCAACGTCCGCTTGCGAATAACGTCACGCTAGACTCGTACTTCCGCTTCCGGTAATTCACGTTGCTCTTTCTTCCTGTCTGGCTGAAAAGATGGCGTCCCGCAAGGAAGGCGCCGGCTCTACTACCACCTCCTCCAGCTCCACCACCGGCGCGGCAGGGAAAGGCAAAGGCAAAGGCGGCTCCGGAGATTCGGCCGTGAAGCAAGTGCAGATAGATGGCTTGGTGAGTGGGATTCTGTCTCCTCAGGCCCATGTGGGGAGCTCAGCTTCTAGCCCGGTCCCGCCAGACGTGCTTCCCAGCATTTTCTCCTCTGGGCTTGGTGCAACTGGGTCAAAGTTTTCCTTTAGTACCTTTCTCTTGTATCTTCGCTTTTTGGAGATGGGGCAGGAAATGCGACAGCCTTCTCTGTTTTTGGACGGGAGAGTTGGCGGCTGAGTTAAGGCTAGAGGTGTGTTTGACAGGTTCTTGGGGTCTTGTTTTGAGATGCTTAGGAGAAGTGATTTGGGGAAAGATTTTTCTTGGGGACAGGCAGGTGATGAAAGTGTTTAGAGGGCCTTAGGGCCCTCATTTAGGGTTTTGATTAGGGGAGAATGAGGGAAACTTCATTGCTTCCCTTCTGTCATCTGTAATTTTCAAAGTGAAGATATACTTTGTAGCCACTCTTGAGCCTGTGGTTCAGCGCTGTATTCGAAACTGCATAAAAGTGGACTCTTAGGTAGTGTTCATTCTGAATACTATGCAGGTATCAAAGAGAACGGTCTTAAATGTATCTTCTGCAGTTAAGGTTTGTAAACTAGGATGTATAAGGAAGGCCTTGGTAAGAGAATGGACTGAGCAGGGAAAAGGCAAAACTAGAATGATGCAAAATTTTATTTTTATTTATTTGTTCATTTTGTAGAGACAGAGTCTCACTTTATCGCCTTCGGTAGTGGCCTCACACAGCTCACAGCAACCTCCAACTCCTGGGCATAGGCAATTCTCTTGCCTCAGCCTTCCGAGTAGCTGGGACTACACCACAACTACACCCAGCTTTTTTTTGGTCACAGTTTGGTCGGGGCCGGGTTTGAACCCGCCACCCTTGGTATATAGGGCCGACGCCCTACCCACTGAGCCACAGGCGCCGCCCAGTGAAATTTTATTTTTATTGTTTCTAAGCAGAAAGCATTTCCATGACGTTCTAGCTTTAAAGGCATCTTTCCTGCCTTTTCTAAGAAAGCATCCTCTTTCGTTTTTGATCTATTTTTTTAAGGTTATTTTTTACTAGTGCAGACTCCATATTTGTAATAAGGAAATATTTGTCCACATGCAAATTTTACCATGCTCGGGGCCTATGTTTAGTGGAAACTACTGATAATTTTAATTCAGCACATAGTCTGATCCTGTTGAATTGGATGAAAAAGTGTGGGCTGGTGGCTAAGAGCCCCTTCAGTCTTCTAGGCTCTGCCACTTACCTCTCTGTGACCTTAGACCCAGTTGCCTTTCCAAGCCTCACTTTTTTTATTTGTCAAGTGGGGAATGAGAAGTATTTCATCAAGGAGTTTGGATTAAATGAAAAGATTTATGGTGGTGACCTATAGTACAGTGTGATTATTATGAGTTTAATGTCTGTGGCTCACAGAATTTGAAAGATGCAGGCAATAGGTTAACTTTGGAAGGCTTTGTTCTATTTATTTAAGTTCATTTGCATAATACTTTGAAAATGCAGTAATGTTTGTTCTCCTTACTGATAATCTGACTTTCTCTGGCTCATTAGAGGAAGTTATGTGTTTGGGAATATATGACATATCTTTACAGGCTGCCAATCTCTAAAGTTAGTGGGTGAGTGGACTCGAATTACGCACATTAAAATATCACTTACATATTTGGAAAATGTTTAAATCATTTTTTAGAAATCTATTTCTTATAAATTTGTTTATGTCACAAAACTGCTCTTTGAACT
Source organism: Perodicticus potto (assembly GCA_963574655.1). Classification (NCBI taxonomy): domain Eukaryota; kingdom Metazoa; phylum Chordata; class Mammalia; order Primates; family Lorisidae; genus Perodicticus; species Perodicticus potto. The sequence continues at coordinate 3,292 of CAUYRH010001635.1, forward strand.
GTTTTGTTTCCAGAGTTGAAAAGGCTACAGGTAAGTGGCATTAAATTGTTTGATGGAGGAGATAAATTATTCACCAAGGACTTAGGACATTTTTCTAAGTGCTGAGCACTAACACAGTAAAGTGGTAGAAGTATACCAGTAACAGTGTCCTAGAGAGGTTTAATTAAAAAGAGTGCTGAAGGTAGTGATGGACTCTGCCAGAGTCCAGATTTTGAGTTTCAAAACCATTCAGTGGGCTTAGGAAGGTCAAGAAACTGGTTTTCAGTTTTCTGTCTTTGGAAATTATTATGTTGTATTAGCTCTGTTAGAACTGATTAGTGCTAAGTAGCTGATTAATCTTGTTTATAAGAGATTGATTTATAATCTTAAATGATATTAATTTGCTTCCAGTCATGAAAATATTCATGTCTACCAACAAAAAGACCCTTTTTAATTGCTAGAGGACTGGGGAAGCCAGATTAAATCAGATTAAAAATCAAAAAGTCACACAGTCCGTTATAATGAGGACAGTTAAAGGCCTTCTGGGTAATTTATTCCAGATTTTTGAAAAGCTTAGTGAATTATTTCTTCACAGTAAAGGGTACGTGTCTGCTTTTGTTCTCCACCAGTTAGGTGGATATTAACAGATACACAGTTTTTTTTTTGGAGACATGTCTCACTGTGTTGCTCCAGGCTAGAGTGCTGTGGCATCAACCTAACTCACAGCAACCTCTTGAACCCCTAGGTTCAAGCATTCCTCCTGCCTCGGTCTCCCAAGTAGCTGGGACTATAGGTGCCCACTACTATGCCAGGCTAATTTTTCTATTTTTAATAGAGATAGGTCTCACTCCTGCTCAGGCTGGTCTCGAACTCCTGAGCTCCAGTGATCCTCCTACCTGCGTCTGTCAAAGTACAGACTAAATTCTCAGTAACTTCTCTTTCCCTCTTTGTAGACATCTGCCTTTTTCATGATTTCATTCCCTTCCTTCTCCCCACATTTTGTAAATTAGTATTGTGAGCTTTGTTTTTATGATTTCTTTATAGCTTCACCAGTATTCCTAAATGATTTGTTTAGGTTCACATGTTTATATGAGTAAATAAGAATGAAATATGAGTTAAATCATAGGATATATTTGCTCATGTCTTGAGTATTGATATACCTGTCACACAAGTTGATTGTTGGGTTGTAGGTATGCTCCTGGTTGCTTTATTAAATACTGTAATGTCAAATTATCTGCCAGAGTCATTGTACTACTTCATTTGTCTTAGAATTTTTCAAGAAGTCTCATTGCTCCACATTTCTTCTGATTTTATATGGCTAGATTTCTATTTTTGCCAATCCAGTACATTGAAATGGTATTTTTCAATACTCTTTGAGTTGTCCATTCCATAGACCTTGGGAATGTGTCTTTTACTTTACCCTGTAAAAGTCAGTGCTCAGTACATCCTTGTGGAATGGAAGAGTGAATTTTCCTCAGGTCTGTTGGTCTCCTTGTTCCTAGATAAGATCAAGCTAGTTCTTTCTGTTGAACTTTTCATGTGAAACCTACCTTGTTTCCCAGAACAGTTTGAATATTATCTTCCTTACGCTCATTAGACCCTTGCTGCTTAAAAGTGTGTAATCCGTGAGCCAATAAGATAAATAGCATTGGCTTCACCAGGGAGCTTGTTAGAAATGCAGACATAACAGTGTCAGGGAATCTCAGGCCTTTCTTCTGACCTACTGAATAAGGTGATTTATAGAATTGTTTTTTTTCTTTTTTAGAGATTGGTTGTCACTGTGTTGCCCAAGCTGGTCTTGAACTCTTGGCCTCAAGCAGTCCTCCCATTTTGGCTTCCCAAAGTGCTAGGATTACAGGCATGAGCTACTGTGTCTGGCTAATTTATAGCATGTTAATGTTTGGGAAGCATTTTTGTGGTACATTTTGACCTTTTCCTTTCTTTGAACTTTCTAATGATGGCAATTTATATCATTCATCTTGGCATATGATCATGTACTGTTAATGTGTTTTTTCCTTCTCACAAAAATGATAACCCTTTTGAAAGCTAAAATGTAAAAACATTTGTATCCTCCATAATTCACAGTGCTTAAAATCCATTGTCATACTTTGCTACCTTGTAAATTTTGTTTTTGCTTTTTTTTATCTTATTGTTTCACATATTGCAAAAATATTATTAACTTATTATCAGCTACCACATTCCCCAGTTTTGTATGGAAGGTGGAATATGTTATAAATAAATGGAAAAATCTGAGTTACATAATGGATCTTCCATATCCTTGCCTTTGGGATCTACCAGTTCTGCATCTCTGGATTCAATCAACCATGGATAGGAAAGACTCAAGGGGGAAAATAGCCAATAAAAAAAAAATATATATATATAATATGAATAAAAGATATACTATAATAATTACAGTAAACCTCTGTTAGTTGACCACCCAAGGGACTGTAATTGGTCAATATATGGAGATGATCAACATAAGGAAATAGTCCTACTATATGGGTACATACATGTACTTTACTTTCTTGTACATAAGAGAATATATGAAATTATGCATAATCAAAACACAGTAGAATCATACCTAGAGTATCATATAAAATCAATACATTTACTGTTTTCTCATTGTTTAATCATTCTTTCTGAAAAAAAGAGTCATCTTGGTCTGTTTCTTTTTCTTATTACAAACATAAGTGGAGAAAGCAATCTCAGTGCTGGCTGTACCACTCAGCGTATGTAGGTATTTTTTTCCATAGCAGATGACTTCAACTGTATGATCAGATTCCTCTTTTGGAGTCTCGGAAGTATCTGTGTCATCCTCACTTTCTTTTTCTACTTCATCAGCTGCTTCATGCATTTTTATGCTGGTTTGTCCTTCAGTCAGTGTCACTTGGAAAATTGCTTCTGGGTCAGTTTCATTACAGGTTGCCACCTCATCCATTGCAATAAAACCTTCAAAATGTACTCCTTAGAATTTTGCCATGGATATGAACTGTCTAATGGGGCCAAAACATCATGCTCTTGGGTTGTGACAAATCCACCTTTCTTGAAACACATTCTATATCATCTCTGGCTGAACTTTATGCCGAGCAGAACTGATCCAGAGGATAAATCCAGAGCATTAACTGATGGAGTGGGTGAAGTTGCTTCTCCAGGTGGACCACAGGTTTGTGTATTAGTAATGACCCATTGGAGGAGCTAGCTTTGGTAGTACACTTAAATGTTTTGATGATGCCTTGGTCAAAATGTTGGATTTTTAAGGTCACGTTGGTGAGATGATTTTCCTGTGGGTGTCCATGGCCGGGTCAGTTGTCTACTGTCAGTAGATTGGACCGTTTCTTATTTTCTTCGTCAAAACCCCTTACCCACTCTTCAAATAGGTCACCAGTCACCCATGCCCATTTGTTTGACCTCCAAGTAATGGGGAAGTCTTCCAACCAGGGCTTGTGGCATTGCTGATTTACCAATCACGAAGGGCTTTAATTTCTCTGCCACTGAGCTAGCTCAAAGTAGAACTGTGAAATGTTGTTTGGAAAGTTTTCCACTCTTATATACGTCACCCTTCTTAATGAGGCTCTTGTCAGGCTTTACGTGAAAAAGTTTGCACTTGGTCAGTATTAAAGATACCATCTTTGAAGGCTCTAGTGAAGTCCAGGAACTTTTGGATAAACTCTTCCATGACTTCATTGGATACACCACACAAGATTTTCTGGGAGATAGGGTGTCACAGTTTAAATTTCTTTCTTTTTTGGGGGTGGCGGGCAGAATCTCACTATGTTGCCCTTGATAGAGTACTATGGTGTCACAGCTCACTGCAACCTCAAACTCTTGGGCTTAGGCAATTCTCTTACCTCAGCCTCGCAAGTAGCTGGGACTACAGGCGCTTGCCACAATGTCCAGCTGTGTTTTTGTTGCAGTTGTCGTTGTTTAGCAGGCTCAGGCCAGGTTCGACCCCTCCGCCTTGGTGTATGTGGCTGTTGCCATAATCACTGGGCTACGGGCGCCGAGCCCCAAAACCCGAGTTCTTGTGTGAATTATTTAGCAACTTTCTGGATTGTTGGCTGAAGAGAGATTCAGGTTGGGTGTTAACTGCTCTTATTGGTTCAAGGCAGTTTAATGTGGCTTCATTGACTTCTTTGAGGGAAGTTTCCCCTCTATTCCACTATAGGCCTCTGCTTTCCTTACCATATGTCTCCAAGTACTCACGTTTATGTTTTTGGATGTTTCTAACTGTGCTCTTGATAACACCAGAATGTTTCACCATCTGTCTTTGTGTGCTGCTTTCCAGAGAATGTAAATCAATCCTTTCCTTCACTGTCAGCTCTTTGGGCTCTTTCCTCTAGGCCACCATGTATGTCAGTTAATTGTAAAATTTTTCAGTAATTACAGGATATACCTACAATTCAGACCAGCCCTTCTGCTGAAAAAAATCTTCTGCACATGTGGTAAACAAAAGGATGTTAGGCTTAATCCAACATGTGATAATACTAAAACATGAGAAAAGGCCTTATGATCAGAAAAAAATAATACAACTAAGAGGCAAAACCCACACCTTCTGCCCCTTGGTGTAATGTGGACTCAACTAGTCAAGTTATAGAGGGTAAATTAATATTGTGTGTCATAGTCCAATTGGTCAAGATACAACTTGCAGAAGGGGTCAATATACAGGGTGGCCACACAGTTCATTTTCAATTTAAAATAGTGTGCAATTTAAACTTGCACACACATTTTAATCACCACCCTGCATATAGATTAGTCTTTTATTGAGTACATGCAGTGCATGTCTGATGTATGAAAATTGGTTAACTTAAGGGGATGGTCAATGTAGGGAGGTGGTCAACTATGGAGGTTCTACTGTACTTATATAGCATTTGCATTGTATTAGGTAATCTAGAGATTTAAAGTATACAGGAGAATGTGCATAGATTAATATGCAAATATTATACCATTTTATGTAGGACAGTGACTCTCAACCACGACCCACAGGAACTGTATTAAAGGGCCGCATCATTAGGAAGTTTGAGAACCACTGATGTAGGGAGTTGAGTATCTGTGCATTTTGGTCATCTGGTTCTTGCAAGCAGGACCCAGCTGGCGCCTGTGGCTCAAGGAGTAGGGCGCCAGCCCCATATACTGGAGGTGGCAGGTTCAAACCTGGCCCCGGCCAAAAAAAAAAAAAAAAACCTGCAAGAAAGCAGGACCCATGTCAGGTTTGTTCACTGCAATATTTCTTTCTTTCTTTTTTTTTTTTTTTTGAGACAGAGCCTCAAGCTGTCACCCTGGATAGAGTGCCGTGGCATCACAGCTCACAGCAACCTCCAAATCCTGGGCTCAAGCGAGTCTCCTGCCTCTGCCTCCCAAGTAGCTGGGACTGCAGGCGCCCGCCACAACGCCCGGCCATTTTTTTTTTTGGTTGCAGCTGTCATTGTTGTTTGACGGGCCTGGGCTGGATTCGAACCCGCCAGCTCAGGTGTACGTGACTGGCGCCCTAGCCCGCTGAGCCACAGGCGCCGAGCCCACTGCAATATTTCTAATTGTCTAGGAGAATGCATGACACATAGAAGGCACTCAGATATTGTGAATGGATTAATGTACTCCTATTGTATGGAAATTTTCTTGAAAATGAACCAGGAGGAAGTTGGGTTAGTAAATGCTTTGTAGAAATTAATCAAGGTATTGATTGGGCATGGTGGCTCATGCCTTATAATCCTAACATTTTGGGAGGCTGAGGTGGGAAGATTTCTTGAGGCCAGTGATTTGAAACCAGTCTGAGCAACATGATTGAGACCCTGTCTTTACAAGAAAACAATAGAAAAATTAGCTGGATGTGGTGGTGGCGGTGCTGCACGTGTAGTTTAACTACTTGGGAGGCTGAGGTAGGAGGACTTGGAACCACGAGTTCTAGGCTGCAGTGAATTATGATCGTGTCACTGTGCTCCAGCCTGGGTGACAGATTGAGACCTTGGTCTCTTAAAGAAAAAGAAAAAGGTAAAAGGAAACAAAGAAAAGAAAAGGAAGTTAACAAGGTATTGGTGAGAAAGAAGCATATACGATTGAGGATTAGGAGAGCAGTTAGCTTTATGAGTGTGTTCATATTTCATCTTTTTACTTGTTTGTTTTATCTGTCAGAAAAATTGCTAATGTTAATTGAACACCTAGTATTTAATAAGAGCCTGTGCAGCAATGGTTGGCTGGATTTTACTTGATTCTCTCTACAGCTTTGGGAGGTAGATGTTATTTCTATCTTACCTACCAGTTATTCAGATCTAATGTGAAAATGTTGGTGGACATGGTTTGTGAACTGAGATGAATAACTCAGATTTGTAATGCTTGGCTATGACATGTACCCCTGTAAACTTTTCTTAAGACACTGTATGAAAGAGGTTGAAGAGACTAAATAACTTGTTAAATTCCATGCAATGAAAGATCTTGTCTGAGGTCCTTTCAAGTAGAACTGGTTTGGTCTTCTATATTAATATTTTAACAACAAAATTATATGGCTTTTTGTTGTTTCCTTTAGTTTGCTGACTTCAGTGGAGAATAAATAAGTTGTTGTTTATGTATGAATTTTTCAGTCAGAGAATTTGAAATCTTTTCAAGCACTGAATTTCTTATGTTTTACCCATTTTAATTATAAATGTAAATTTTTTGAAGTGTATTACATGATTTTCTCCCCTTCTAATTATAGAATATTGAACACAGTTTTACCTTGTTTTGATGGCAGTATTATCATTAAAAACATAAGTTATTGCCCCACACTGCCCCAAGAATACCTTGGGGTGGTCTGTTTATTCCTATAATAAATATTTCCTGACATTGAATTTTAGGTGCCTTGAGTAGTTTGTTTCTAGTTCATTGCCTGATTGTTTTTGTTCTTACATTTATCTGTCTCTTACCCCCTTAATTTCCAGCTTTTTATTTGGTGTGGATGAAAAACCAGTTAAGTAAGATTATTTCTAACCTGAGAGTAAGTACATTTAGGAGTGAAGATTAAATTAAGTATGCAGTCCGACAATTTGACTACTTAGTAATTTTTTTGCTTAGGTAAGTATAATGTTGCTTATAAAATAATAAATTTTTATAATAGAAAAAACATTTTACAGATACCATTATATTTTAGTAGCTCCAGATGCTGACAGGACTAGTTAGTTACCTGGGATATACTATGTGCATAGGACATAAAGCATTAAAGTTTAAGCTTAGGCTTGGCTCCTGTAGCACAGTGTTTATGGCGCCGGCCACATGCACTGATGGTGGTGGGTTTGAAACTGGCTTGGACCTGCTAGACAACCATGACAGACCACAAAAAAAACCCCTGGGTGTTGTGGTGGGTGCCTGAGATCCCAGGTACTTGGAAGGTTGAGGCAAGAGAATCACTTAAGCCCAAGAGTTTGAGGTTGCTGTGAGCTGTGGTACTACGGTACTGTACTGAGGGTGACATTGAGAGACTCTGTCTCAAAAAAAAAGAAAAAAAAAAGCTTGAGCTCAAATCACATCTTTTCATCCTTTATTCATTCTGATATGCCTTATTACAGCTACTTCAAGATTTTAATGACTCTATAGATATTAGTTCTTACATACCAGATACTCTTCTAAGTACTTGATGTATTATAGCTTTGAAGTCATACCTCAACCTTTTGAGACAGGAACCAGTATTCTCCTTGTTTTATCAGTGAATCAGTGAAGAAATGCAGGTATGAACAGATTATGTGATTTGATTAAGGTTAACATAGGGAAAAATAGAAGTTACTATGGTGTGCTCACAGTAATTAGTCCAGTATTCCTTGTTTGAGCCTTAGGATATGTATTTTTTAAAACTTAAATGGTTTATCGACTACCGCTTTAAATTGTATGAGAAAGATAATATATCAGAATCTTTATATTTAACCAGTCATTTTAGGAAAAGACTTGTTGCTGTGAGAAGTCAATTTAGTAAATATTCTTAAGTTTGGAACAATGGATCCCTTATCCCTGTGGTCTCCAGTACTTGGGCTGCTGACTGGTACTGGTCTATGACCTGTCAGGAACTGGCCCCACAGCAGGAGGTGAGCGGCCGGCAAGTGAGCTAAGCTTCACCTGTATTTACAGCCACTCTCCACTGCTTGCATCACTGCCTGACTCCATCTCCTGTCACTTCAGTGGTGCCATTGCATTCTCATAGGAACATGAACCCATACTGCACTTGGGAGGGATCTAGGTTTTATGAGAGTCTAATGCCTGATGATCCGAGGTGGAGCTGAGGCAGTGATGCTAGTGCTGGGACCAGCCAGTTGCAGGAAAACAAGGTAGGGTTTACACTGATCCTGCATTATGGTGAGTTATGTAATTATTTCATTATATATTGCAATGTAATAATAGAAATACAGTGCACCATAAATGTAATGCATTTGAATCATTCTGAAAGCATCTTCCCTTTGCCAGTCCTTGGAAAAATTTGTCTTCCATGAGACCAGTTCCTGGAGCCATAAAGGTTGGGGAACACTGCTTTAGTCTGTGGTTCCACAGGTTAAGATATTAGGAATCAATAATGAAGAGAATAGGAGGTATATTAAAGAGAGTTGGGAGAAGTTTTAGTAGGTGATTTTAAGTAAGCTAGTTTACCTACATCAGGCACAGAAACCTAAATCCATCTGACGTGTCCGTTTTTAGAACGCTTCCAAGATTTGGATGATCCTCAGCCACTCAGGTATCCAGGCATTGTTCCTTAAAGTCAGAAGCTAATCCGGCCTGTATGAAAGGGCAATACCTGCTTTAGTACTTCAATGCCTATTTTTGGAATTTAAAAGGTTGTGGCATCTGACTAAGTTTTTTTATCTTTTGCTTCCTTGTCATCTTTGGCCTGTAACTAGCTCCTTTATAATTAGAAATTCAGATAATTTACTTAATATCTAGGACTTCAATATCTGAGCGACTCCAGATATTTTAAGCTTGGGCAGTATTGTCATGGACTTCCAGCTCAGTCCTAGGCCAGACATAGGGGAAAGCTTTAAGCTTTGAAAAGAATCATTGCCAGTTCTCATTTTTGTGGTCAGGTTTTCTAACTTTTACTTTATCAAATCTTCTGTCAGTAGTTACAGAGATGAAAGCTAAATGATGACTTTAGCACGTAACATGAAAATTTGGTTGCATTTGTTTTTTTTCTTTTGAGACAGAGTCTCATTTTGTCACCCTCTGTAGAGTGCGGTGGCATCACAGCTCACAGCAACCTCAAACTCTTGGGCTTAAGCCATCCTCCCAAGTAGCTGGGACTGTAGGTGCCTGCCATAACTCCCATCTATGCATTTGCTTTCTGTTCAAAAGTTCTTTTTCTCTTTTTTCTTTCTTTCTTTCTTTTTTTTTTTTAAGAGACAGAGTCTCACTTTGTCATGCCCTTTGTTGCAAATTTGGTTGTGTTTGCTTTTGTTTTTTTGAGACAGAGTCTCACTGTGTCATCCTCAGTAGAGTGCTATAGCGTCACAGCTCACAGCAACCTCCAGCTCTTGGGCTTAAGCGATTCTCTTGCCTCAGCCTCCCATGTAGCTGGGACTATATGTGCCTGCTACAATGCCGGCTATTTTTTTGTTGCAGTTTGGCTGGGGCTGGGTTTGAACCCACCACTCTCGGTTTATGGGGCCAGTGCCCCACTCACTGAGCCATAGGTGCTGCCCTATAATTTATTTTTTCTAAAATATTTTATTTATTTAATATTAATACTTTAATATTTCACTTGAGAATGTACACGATAATACACTTAAAGGGAATATAGCTTTGTTTTTTTCTAAAAATTACTACCTGTAGTAGGTCACTTTATAAAATGTTTATATTCAGTGAAGATTAGGTTTAATAGCAAAGTTTGGTGTGATTTACTTAACCTATCTATTTGATGACAAATTGACTTGTTTCATCAAAACTGAAAGGGCTAAAATGGATATTTGTATATGTCTGAATAGTATGCTGTATTTGTGTTAATGTTTGTACCAAGCCCAAGCACACAAGAAAAATAAATTGGATTCAGGAAAAATAGTGGTAACTCAGGATTAATTTAGTCAAAATATAATATGTATGTTTTTACCCTGAGATTCCTTTTTTATTTTTTGGGGAGATAGGATCTTGCTCTGTTGCCCAGGCTAGAGTACGGTGGCATCATGATAGCTTTCTGCAACCTCAAACTCCTGGGCTCAAGCGATCCTCCTGCCTCAGCCTCCTGAGTAGCTGGGACTACAAGCTTGTACCACTTTGCTTGGCTAATTTTTTTGGTTTTTGTAGAGGGAGGTCTTAAATTTCTGGTCTCAAGTAATCCCACCACCTCAGCCTCCCAAAGTGCTGAGATTACATGCATGAGCCACTGCACCTGGATACTTTTGAGTCTTTTATCCTTTGAATATCAGCTATATTTGGCATAAAATTTTAAGATTTTATTTTCCTCCAAAATATTACCTAGTCCCTAAGTACTACAGTTACTCATGGTATCTTGATGATTACTATGAGTTTTTTCCCCCGATACTTTATATACCTTCTTCCTTATTCCCAGCTGTAATAGTTTCATTTGATGTAAGTGGCAAATATTTGTATACCCATGGTACAATATATGTTCAATACAATTGTGCTAAAATACAACTAAAAAATGCAAATAGTGTACGTCTATTGTAAGAAAACTTTGCAGAAATTACAAAAAAACCATGAAGAAAAAATTTATCAGTTTTAATATGAAATTGGATGGTATAATTAAGATTTGGGGGTTTATCTTTTAGCATTTTTTTTCTATGCCTTAATAAATAACCTAGAGTTGAAGTTAATGAGGTAAGGTTTATACGTTTCTTAAGCATTTTAAGCATGTTACCAAATTGCTTTAAATAGTCATGGTACAGTTTACTGTCCCACATACAGAGTATGAAAGTGTTGTTTCTTGACATGATTGCCGGCTGAATGTTATGATTTTTAACAATCTTAGTCTTTCTTTTAAAGAAATTAAGTATGCTTGTTAGTGTGCTTATTACAGTGATTCAGTTCAGTAAATATTTCCTCTTTATTAGTGGCACCACCATCTCCCAAGTCACCAAGGCTTTTGTTGTCATCCTTGATTGTTCCTTGACTTTTCTCTGACTTCTTCTAAATCACTTATTTAGTGATTCATTTCTTTCTTTCTTTTCTAGCTATTGCAGAAGCCTCATGTAAGTGGTCTTATAGACTCAATTTTGTACTTGGCCATCACAGATGACATCACTGAGTAAATTATCTTCTCAAAGGATAGCTATAGCCCTAAAACTCTAAAACCCTTTGGAAAATCACCATTACACACAAAATAAAATCAGACTTTATTGACTGACGTTTAAGATCCATTTTTGTTTTCCATCGCCAAATGAGGGCTTGTAAATGCTGTTTTCAAGTCTGGTTTACTATTAGCCTATAAAATAATCGAAACCAAAATATTTTCCAGTTGGAGAGAAGAAAAGCTCCATTTTAGTTTTATGCCCAAATGCATAATCCTCAGTTTCATTCCGAAGGACTTCTTGACCAGAAAGAAAATAAAGAAATTCAATGCAAAGCTTCTGCTCTCACAATAAAAATTAGTCATGAGAAAGTACAATGATGCAATCAAATGTACCAATACATAGTCTCAATGTTGACTGATAAGGACATGTAAGATTAAGTTCCTACTTTACCAATTCATTAAACCAACCTGCAGATTCTCCCATGTGTAGCTGGTTTTACTCTGGTACACTTTTTTGATACATGAAAGCAGATGCCTTTCTAACTTACTGAACTTATTTAAACACAACCGTTACATTGTATAATACATGCACATGGTACATAAATCAAAAGACAAAACAAAAAGAGTAGGTAATGAAAGGAAACTTTAACCTCCTTGTTATCCCTGTCTTTCAACCATCCTCTTCCCAGGAGTAATCACAACCACAGTAACTCTTTTCTTTCTTTTTTTTTTTTCCTGAGACAGAGTCTCACTATGTCACCCTCGGTAGAGTGCCCTGGTGCACAACTCATAGCAACCTCAAACTCTTGGTCTTAAGTGATTCTCTTGCCTTAGCCTCCCAAGTAGCTGGGTCTACAGGTGCCCACCACAATGCTCCGCTATTTTTTCATTGCAGTTGTCATTGTTGGTTAACTGGCCTGGGCCCGGTTCGAACCTGCCAGCCTCAGTACGTGTGACTGGTGCCGTAACCACTGTGCTATGGGCACTGAGCCAACACAATAACTCTTTTAAAATTTTTTCACCTGGACTTCTTTATAGAAAGCAAATTACAGTGAAAATATCTCCAAATCACCTAAAGGCCTCTGGTTAATTCTTCTGAATATAATTAGCTTAAAATATGTTAGTAAATAGATGGTTGATAACAGTTTGGAAATTTTTTATTTTGTATGAGAGAGGAAATTGACTTTGTTCTATAATAGTTAACTTTTTTTTTTTTTTTTTTTGAGACAGAGCCTCAAGCTGTCACCCTGGATAGAGTGCTGTGGCATCACAGCTTACAGCAACCTCCAATTCCTGGGCTCAAGTGAGTCTCTTGCCTCCGTCTCACAAGTAGCTGGAACTACAGGCACCCGCCACAACACCCGGCCATTTTTTGGTTGCAGCTGTCATTGTTGTTTGGCGGGCTCGGGCTGGATTCGAACCCGCCAGCTCAGGTGTATGTGGCTGGCGCCTTAGCCCCTTGAGCCACAGCCGCCAAGCCAATAGCTAAACCTTTTTATCACTCATTTTAACTTAGTTAAGTTACCTAACAGTTACATATAGAAGAAATTGCAGGTTAGTTATATTGAATTGGTAAAATAGGAACTTAAAAATTAACATCCTTATCAGTCAACACTGAGATTATATATTGGTATATTTGACTGCATCATTGTACTTTCTCATGACTAATTTTTATTGTGAGAGCAGAGACGTTGTGTTGAATTTCTTGAGGCTAACTTCCCCATCTGCTCTTTTTTCCAGTAATTATTAGTTGATTTAACTTAGAAAATGTGGACCCTCAATGAGCATTAGATCCAAGAGAATAATAATGAAATATGCCCTTTCAAACTGAAATATTATAGAGGTGATATTGATTAAGTATATTGGAGCATTGTAACTAATCCCATATGTGTCAGAGCAAAATATCTTTTTTTTTTCCCCTATTGAAGTTACTTAAATTTTTTTTCACATCAAAACTTAACAGTAGTGATTTAAATCCCATTTATTATTTGATTCAGCAAGTTATGGAATGGAACCCCTATCCCACTTGAGCTGTAAAATGTGTTAAATTTAAGACTAATACAGCTTTCTGCATTTTGAATTTACATTTTGGCAATAACTACCTTCTTTGTTCAGTGTTAGAAAAAATGATCAAGGCTTAACCAAATAAGAAAACTGCCAAGTTCATAGATCAGTTAGTGAAAGAAGCCAGAATTAAATGAAAGTCTAGATATTGACTTTACAGAATATGCTAAGGGGAGATTTTGTGGCATTACAGTTTCTTTGAGAATAAAATTTTTCTACAGTAATAGCTGTTCTGTGACAGTGATTGATGTGAGAAATTTATGCTCTGTGCCTAACCTCCCAGAAGCTACAAAACTGTAGTAGAGCCAGTGAGGAATTGTGCATCCTGCCTGACCTTCAGCAGGCCAGGATGTGGTGCAGTTTGAGCTTTGTCTCTTTTATTTCATACTTTTAAGAAACTCTTAGCTGGCCGGGCACGGTGGCTCATGCCTGTAATCCCAGCATTTGGGAGGCTGAGGTGGGTGGATTGCCTGTGCTCACAGGTTCGAGACCAGCCTGAGCCAGAGCGAGACCTTGTCTCTAAAAATGGCCGGGCGATGTGGTGGGTGTCTGTAGTCCCAGATACTTGGTAGTGTGAGGCAAGAGAATTGCTTGAGCCCAAGAGTTGGAGGTTGCTGTGAGCTGGTGACAAAGTGAGACTATGTCTCAAAAAAAAAAAAAAAAAGAAAGAAACTCTTTAGAGTGGACTTTGTCTTTATGTTTAGATCGGGTAATGATGTTTTAAAGGAAAATTACATTCACACATGTATACAGAATATTAATTACACTCTTGACTTTTTAATGCAGATTTTAAAAACCTTGTCTTCAAACCTTGTGGTATTGGTTGTTATAAAAGGTGCCTGTAGGGCCAGATGATTGCTAAGTCTTAAAAAAATTGGAAGTTTGGTGTCAGATGGTTTAATTTTTTTCCCATCACCTCAAATGCTATTTATTAAGGCTAATGGACACGATTATGTTGTTCTATAATACTTTAAAAAAAAAAATTTGTTTCTTAAAAAGTTTCCTTATCTATCATACATTTGAAATCAGATCCTTTATGCATAATTTAGTAGAGATTGCCATGATACAGATACATGATGACACAGTGCTTTGTGCCTTAAAGGCAGTGAATGTATCAGTTCAGCATATGGCAAAGAGAGAACCTCTGGATCATACAAAGACAGGTCCACAGTTCCTAACCAGCAATTCTGAAATCCAACAAGCTCTAAAGACTATAAGTTTTTCCATAGGTTTAAAATTCACTTGGAAGCAAAACCTGATCTGAACTTCCATAAGTCTATATATAGCCTTTATCACACTTGGTATCAACACCCTATTTAGTTGCAGAGATAGTAGTGTTTGATTAGAGAGCTGTTCTGACCCCACTGAAGGTATCATGCAATACACAGTTCATACGCCCATATCACTCCTTTCAAATCCAACATTTCTGAACTGTAAAATGTATCTTTCCCTAAGGGTTTTGGAAACGGGATCATGAACCCCTATTTTCTCTTCTAAAAGTAAAATTCTTACTAGGTCCTGCATCTATAGACTTTATCTGTTTGCCATTTTCCAAGTCCCAGAGCCTAATATAAGCATCAAGAGAACTGGTTGCAGCAGTGGGCAGGGTGTTGCTGATGTCCACAGACACTGTCCCCAGCTAATGTCCCTCCAGACTCCATTGTAGGTCCCGCTTCTCATAATGGCATTTCCAGACCTTCCCCCTGGTCATCTAGGAATCCTGTGACCACTGTCTCAGTGATTTCCTTCTTGTTTGACCCCCAGGCAACTGAGCAAATGGCATCATCATGGGCTTGCTCTTGTTTGAAGAGAATACTGTACTGGTTGGTCATTTCCTAAACCAAGGATGAAGGGCAAAAGACCAGACAGCTCTGGGACTGCCAGGCTGCATGTCGGACGCCGGACCCAGATGGTCAATTTTTAATGAGTTATGATTTACATCTTATAAGGCTGACAAATCTTTGAGGAATGGACAGTAAACATTCTGGGGAGACAGGGTCAATGCCATGAGGTAGTTGGCATATTGTAGTCACTCAATATTTGTTGACTGAACAGATGTCTGTATGATTGAGAGAGAATAGGTAAAGTGTTTACTGTAATGTAGCTATAACAGTACAATGTTCACATTTACTGAGGGCTGACTGGCATTGTGTGCTAGATATTTTGGGTGTATTATTTTTTAGTCCCTGGAGCAGTGCTCGAGATAGGTGCTGTCTGACCTAACTCCACAGGAGGAAGGTAGATAAGCTACGGTAGATAAGATTAATTTGCCTAAGGCTGAGACCTGTCAGTTCAAAATTTTATTTTGGATTCTGTTACCCAACCTCCAGGTACTATGCTATACCATTTTTCAGTTTGTATAGATCAGAGGGTCACACTTGTTTATATGTTAACACAAATTCATTTTAAAGCTTTTATTAGTTTTTTTCTTTCACTTGAACATTATATTTTCACAAAGAAATAAAGATTTCTAGAATTGCTGTGTACAAGACAACAAATTGTAGATGGCAGTGAGAGGTTTGGATGTTGGAATTTCAACTGGGCTTACTGAAGGATAAATAATTTTTTTTTTTTTAAGGCAGAGTCTGGGTCACCCTTGGTAGGGTGCCGTGGTGTCACAGCTCAGAGCAACCTCAGACTCTTGGGCTTAAGTAATTCTCTTGCCTCACCCTCCCAAGTAGCTGGCGCCTGCCACAATGCCTGGCTGTTTTTTTGTTGTAGTTGTCATTGTTGTTTAGCAGTCCCTGGGCTGGGTTCCAACCCGCCAGCCCTGGTGGAGCCCTAACCACTGAGCTCCGGGTGCCAAGCTGGAGGATAAATAATTCACAGTTTTAACAGAGCTTGTGATTCAAAGTAGGGCCCTGCTGCTGAAATAAGTTTATTTTTACCCTTCTTGAAAATACAGAAATTCAGAATAGAACTAGAACTAAGGGGGTAGTGGTCTAACCTCTGCCTCTCATCTCCAGTACAAGTAGCAAGGAGTAGAACTGTGGGATTGGGAGCCATATGGTTTGGAGTTCACATCTGTTGTGATAATGATTTTTTTTGAGACAGAGTCTTACTATGTTGCCCTTGGTGGAGTGCCGTGGTGTCACGCAGTTCACAGCAACCTCCAACTCCTGGGCTTAGGCGGTTCTCTTGCCTCAGCCTCCCGAGTAGCTGGGACTACAGGCACCCGCCACAATGCCCGGCTATTTTTTTGTTGTAGTTGTCGTTGTTTAGCTGGCCTGGGCTGGGTTCGAACCCATCAGCCTCGGTGTTATGTAGCTGGCGCGTAACCACTGTGCTACAGGCATTGAGCCATAATGATGTATTTTGAGAGACTTCAGATCTGTGACATAAATTGTTTGATTCCAAATTCTGAATGTTCGATTTCTGGAGTTGAGAAAGAACTGTCCACTTGCTTAATGTTGTAGGTTCTATAAATCAGTGCTGCTCAGAGTATGGGGCATGTTTTGGGAACACTGGTCTGCATGAGGTAAGTAAGCACAGGCTTGACATCGAATGTTTAGAAACTTTCTAGCAGTTTGACACTGCTGTGCTAGCCAAGTGTGTGATCCCTGGGCTTGTATTTTCTATAGCTTCTAAACATTTTCACTTTTCTAGTGGGTACTTTTTGTTCTGTTTTATTAAAGTGTTGGGCTTGTGATAGACTGGGGGAAAACAGGTTCTTCACAACTTATTGTTGGGGAAGCATTGTGCTAAACTGTTTTCATACCTATTTTGACTAATAGCATCTTCCTATAACCAGAATAATATTTAAGTGAACTGTATCTAAAATAGTATTGTGATTACTAAATACCACTAGATTTACTTAAATTTTAAAATTGGTGTTAGTGGTAAAATTTTTTACTTAGTAATAATTGCAGTGTTTTTAAAATCTGTGAGCTGTTTAAAAAGATGAATAAGTAGTTCAGCATTTGCTTATGGATTGCAACCTCAGCATTCTTTGGTAGCTTTATAAAGGAAGGTTAAAAGGTAAAGGATATACTTCAAACAGTTTAAACTACTCATGTCCCAGCGTGGCACCTGTAGCTCAAGTGGCTAGGGTGGCAGCCACATAGACCAGAGGTGGCGGGTTCGAGCCCACCCCGGGCCTGCCAAACAGCAATGACAACTACAGCCAAAAAATAGCCAGGTGTTGTAGCGGGTGTCAATAGTTCCAGCTACTTGGGAGGCTAAGGCAGGATAATCACTTAAGCCCAAAGAGTTTGAGGTTGCTGTGAGATGTGATGCCGCAGCACCCTGTGGAGGGTGACATGGTGAAACTCTGTCTTCAAAAAAAAAAAAAAAAATAAATAATGTAACTACTTATGTCCCTAATTATTTTAGTGGGGTTTTTCAACAGATGCTATTTGTGTCTGTTATAGGGACAATGGGAAATCTGCTGCTTTTCTTGGTGAAGGTTTTTGTAGTAAGTTTGTACAAAGTTTGAATTGTTGATTTGTAATTGAGATAGGTTTGGGCTTGTATTTTCTCTGAAATGGGTCTCTTATGCTTGTTGAGGACCAGACTCTGTATCTAGAAGTGAATTTTTTACCATGATGGGTAACAAAGATTTATATTTTTTAAAACACATCTTTTGTGGTAGGGGAGGTAAGTATTTTAACATTTAATCTATTTTCTTTGATAAAATTTGTTTTATGTGAGCAGGTTTTTCTAAAAACTGAAATTAATCTAAAATATTAATTGCCTAAACAATCTCATTAAATTCTGAAATACTAGACTGGGTGTCGTGTTTCATGCCAGCACTTTGAGAGGATCACTTGAGGCCTGAAGTTTGAGGTTACCCTGATAACAGAGCAAGAACCTGTCTCTACAAAGTATTTTCATTGTACATTTAAAAAATAGCCAGGCGTGGTGGTGCATGCCTATAGACACAGATACTCAGAAAGCTGAGGCGGGAAGGTCATCTGAGCCCAGGTATTTGAGGTTGCAGTGAGTTATGGATGGGCCACTGTCTTCTAGCCTGGGTGGCAGAGTATGAATCTGTCTCTTAAAAAAGAATAAAAAGGTCAGGCATGTTGGCCTGCCAAATAGGCCCACCTGTAGCACCTTGGGAGGCTGAGGTGAGAAGATTGCTTGAGGCCAGGAGTTCAAGACCAGGCTAGGCAACATCATAAGACCCTGTCTCCATAAAAAACAAATTACCTGGGTCTTGTGACATATACCTGTAGTCCTTGTTACTCTGGAGGCTGAGACACAAGAATTGGTTCACCCCAGAAGTTTAAAGTTGCAGTGAGCTATGATTTCACCACTGTGCTGTAGCCTGGGTAACAGCAAAACCATGTCTCCAAAAAAGAAATTTCCAAAATACTTGTAGCAGAAGAATTCTGAGTGTTACACTTTGTCTTCTAAAACAGTACAATATATTTGAAAGGCACACTTATAACTTTGACTTAATCTGCACAAAACAAAGTGTGTGAACAGAAAGTGTTCCCCATAATATTCTGAAATAAAACAGAATATATATCCACTGTAAGTTCATTGTAAATGTAGTTTATTATTATAAGACATAGACTCTGTGAATATGAAATACTAATGTGTGAAAGTAATAAAAACCATGTAGTTGGAAAAAGAAAACATACAATCTAATCTTTTCTTGATGACCTACGCTTATTATAAACTTGCATTTTATATATATATATACATAAATATAACATCGTACATAATATAGGGATATAGTTGTAGTTCCTATCTTAGTTTCTTGGACCTTATAGGATGTCAGGGGATCTTTGAACTCTGAAATTGAGAGTAATATTGGCAGTCAGTGCATATATGAATTGTTTTTTTCATCAGACTTTTTAAAAGTATGTACAGTTCTTTTTAAGGTATTATTTATATATACTAAAATTCACTCATTTTAAATGTGCAGTTTAAACTTTAGCAATTATGAACAAATGTATAACTGCCATTACGATCAGCTCATGCCTGTCATCCTAGCACTCTGGGAGGTTGTGGTGGGAGGATCCCTTGAGTTCAGGAGTTGGGGACCAGCCTGCACAAGAGCGAGACCCTGGTCTCTACTAAAAATAGAAAAAATTAGCCAGGCATTTTGGTTGATGCCCATATCCCAGTTACTTGGAATATTGGGAGGCTGAGGAAGGAGCATTGTTTGAACCTGGCAGTTTAAGGTTGCTGCGAGCTAAGCTGATGCCATGGCACTCTAACCCAGTGACAGAGTGAGACTTTGTCTCAAAAAAAAAAAAAAAGGTTAGTTTCCTTACCTTGGAGTTTCCTGGCACCCTTTTGTTTCACTTTTTTTTTTTTTTTTTTGAGAGAGTCTCTGGGTAGAGTGCTATGGCATCACAGCTCATGGCAACCTCAAACTCTTGAGCTTAAGCAATTCTCTTGTCTCAGCTTCCCAAGTAGCTGGGACTACAACTGCCTGCCACAATGCACGTTTATTATTTGTTGCAGTTGTCATTGTTGCTTTAGTGGCCGGGCTGGGTTTGGACCTCCCAGCCTTGGTGTATGTGACCAGCACCCTACTCACTGAGCTATGGGTGCCGACATGTATCAATCTTCTCACCTTGACCCTAGGCAACACTTACCAGTTCTGTCCCCAATGTTTTGTACAAATGGAATCATCTATGTTGTGCACAACATTTTGTTTGATTTCTTTTCACTCTGCGTGCTTTTGACATTCCTCTCACTTGGGTATATTGATATTTTGTCCCTTTTTATTGTTGAGTAAGTCTATAGCATGGTCTATAGAATAGTCTATAGAACTATAGGTTGAGCACGACTAATTGGAAAATGCAAAATTTGAAATGCTCCAAAGTTCGCCACAAGTGAAAAATTCCACATTTGACCTCATGTGATGGATCACAGTAGTCAAAATGGAGGCACACAGCATAGTTCATTCATTAGCCTCAAGGGAAAACAGACCCTCCCAGCTTCTTCAGCTGCAATTTAATTTTTCATTCATGCTAGGATTCTCAATGTGAGTGTGCCCACAGGGGGCACAATGATCCGCCTAAAGCCAAGATCTATATGCATTGCTCACTGTGACTTTTTGCTTATTTTTTGCTCTGTGGTGTAAAGAGAGTGTTGAAAATGCCAGTATTTCAAAGTGCAAAAAAATGTGAAATCAGAAACATTTATGATCTCAAGGATTTCAGATGAGAGATGCTCAACCTGTACTACAGTTTGTTTATCCGTCTGCATGTGGTGGACCATAGGGTTGCTTCTGGTTTTTGTCTTAAGAATAATGCTACTATGAACGTTTGTGAACTTGTCTATGTGCAGATACATGTTTTTATTTTTCTTGGGTATATTCCTAGGAGTATTTGAATTATGTGATAAGATACTGTTGTAATTACTGTTTTCTGCTTTTCCATTAGCAGTTTTCATCAGTAGAAAGGTCTTGATTTCTACCCTCCTGACTCAGACATTTTCAAGATTCTATTTCCTGAGCCAGGGACAGAAATTGGGTTACAACTCAGCTTCTAACCCGTGGGGATTATATTTAGGTCTGATATACTTTGGGCATTGTTGCATTAACTTGTAATGCCTAAAAATCCCAAATATGTTTCTTAAATAATTTCCTTTGTATCCTTTGAACATTTTTTAGAGTTCTGACCTTTATTAGAAGAATTTTGGATGTTAGCATCATTAATGTATCTTTCCCAGGTAAAGATTGATCCTGGCGCTGGTATAAGAAATACTAAAAGCCATGATAAACTTTTCCCGAATGGATTTTGTTAATATACTGTATTATATCATTCGTAAACAAAATCATATGGAGTTATAAGAGTAGTCTTGAATTAGTTCATGTTATTTTAAGATACAATTGTTTTTTCCAGTAGTTGGGCTACCTACCATTGCTTTTAGGAAAAAAACAGGAATCTGTTTGCTAATCCCACCCTGGCACCTGTTAGAAAAAACAGGAATCTGTTTACCAATCCCATCTATCTCTAGGCCTTTTTGTTCCCTTAAAATATTACTTGTGTACTTTATGAAAAGTATTTATTAGCATTTTGATTTGATTAAAAATCCACAGTTGTCAAATATTCTCTTCACTCATGTCTTCATGGGGCTGATGGCTTGTGATTTAGTTTTCTGCTCAGGTATTCTCTGATCCTTTCCTGAATCTTCCTCTTTAGGCTACCTCCCTGGTCCTCATCACATTCCCTCTTTTCTTTTCTTCACAGCACCATCCACAGTCTATAATCACATCACTTTTCTTAATTGCCATTCTGGAACAGTGGTTCTTAAAGTGTGAAGATCTTGGACACTCTTCTAGAGAGTCTCTAAGT
The DNA here is from genome assembly GCA_963574655.1 of Perodicticus potto. Classification (NCBI taxonomy): domain Eukaryota; kingdom Metazoa; phylum Chordata; class Mammalia; order Primates; family Lorisidae; genus Perodicticus; species Perodicticus potto. The sequence goes on from CAUYRH010001635.1 coordinate 24,784, forward strand.
TCAGAAGTGTTTTTGTAATAATACATTCTTTCACAGGTGATTGATGGAGGAGGTTTCCAGGTGCTACATGGTGTTTGATATCATAAAAGATTGAATATGAGAGCAGCTATCCAACTATTTCCTATTAACCCTGATATTAAAAAGATTTACGAAAATGAAAAACTGGTCTGGAGGTAGCAAGTTATATCAATTGATTATTTAGTCTATTACCAATTGAACTCCTTCTTCTACCTTTTCCTCCTCCTCACTACTACACTTGACTAGTCTTAAAAAAACTTTTAAAAATTAAGAAATTTCATCCTTGTATCCTGGTTAAAATTTTTTTTGAAAATAAAAATTTTTATTAAAAATGTGAAGGAGTCATTCTTTAGAATCCTGATGATTTTTTTTGAAATTAGCCATCTTTTTGGTAAAAATCTAGTTTATATTAGTACATATTGTGTTTATTTTTAAGAGAATTAAATAAATATTTCAGGCTTCTCTTGGTTTGAATTTCTGATATGCATATATTAATAAAAAGGTTCTTTGGGTGAGTCTTCTTAAAAATTATGAATTTTTAATTTTAAGGTCCTTGTCATATAATATGAAATATATTTGAGTTTTGCTCCTGGTTCCAGTCACTGCACTTCTAAAACCCTTAGAGCTTCTTGAGTGATAGGTGTGCCCTTTGCAATTCATAATTCTTCTCTTTTGATCACACCTTAGCTTATGCTAATGAGGAGTCTTAGGGTCAGGCCTCTAGATTTCCTCTGATTGGGGCTGGTTACCAGAAAGAACAAGTGATTAGAAAATTTGGACTTTCAGCCCTACTGACCTCTGGAAAGTGGACTATAAGCTCCGTTCAGCTCTTAAAAAACTCCTAAGCAGCAAGATTTGATGACCTTTTGGGTTAAACAGTTGGAGAGGCTAGGATGGTGGTGGGCCCAGAGAAACTTTGCTTCCTACCCCCCATATCTAACCCTATGCATTTCTTCAAATGGCTGCTCATGTATTCTTTATAACATGAAAGTAAAGTGTTTTTCTGAGTTCTGTGAGTCATTGTAGGAAATTAGTGAACTTGAGGAGGGTGTTGAGGGAACCTCTGATTTATAGCTGATTGGTCAGAAGTGCTAGACTTGGGACTGGCATTTGAAGTGGGGCAGTCTTGTGGGACTGTACTGTTAACTTTTGGAATCTGACACTAACTACAGGTAGATGGTGTTTCAGAATTGAATTAAAATTGTAAGACATCCAGCTCGTGTTTGAATAATTGAAGAACTATGTGGTATGGAAAACCCACACATCTAGGGTTAGAAGTATTGTATGAGAATAAAGAGAACAGTGTGTTTGAGACTTGCTGTTTTAAAACTGTGAGCCCTTATTGAAAGTAAAGATCTTATGTGCTTGATTTTGTTTTATATTCTTAGAGCTTTCCAGAAGTGACTGATCATAGGAGTTAGTCAAGAAAGATATAAGTGAATGAATGAATGAAGTTAAAATAATAGAAGCCTAGCAATTCTGTGCAGAAAGATTCCAAATCTTTCCGTAGTTACTGGTCTTTGCAGACATTATATTTGATAGAAAATTATTGTAGTTCGGCTTGGCGCCTGTGGCTCAGCGGGCTAAGGCGCCAGCCATATACACCTAAGCTGGCGAGTTCCAATACAGCCCGGGCCCACCAAACAACAATGACGGCTGCAACCAAAAAATGGCTGGGCGTTGTGGTGGGCGCCTGTAGTTCCAGCTACTTGGGAGGCGGAGGCAAGAGACTCGCTTGAGCCCAGGAATTGGAGGTTGCTGTGAGCTGTGAGGCCACGGCACTCTACCCAAGGTGACAGCTTGAGGCTCTGTCTCAAAAAAAAGACCACACGAAAATTATTGTAGTTCATCAAAAAGCATAATCTTTATTTTGGTCAGACTTAAACTATTCCTTTGGAATTCAAAGTTTTTGATATTATTTTGATAGGTCTTAGAAATTCTATTAAATCTTTCCTTTAGGAAGTATGGAAGATTTTACTTATCCTCCTCTTCCAAATTTTATATTTATTGATTGCTAGTGTACTTAATTATTTTGATATTTTATTTTGGTATTTATATTTTACCCTACAATACTGAGATTATCTGTTTTAGAAGTTAAATCTTTGGGCAGAGTTAGACTTTTGGCATAGTTAGGTTTTCTTTTCTTTCTTTCTTTCTTTTTTTTTTTTTTTAAAGCCAGGAACTTTAAAAAATAGTATTGCATTCATTAGAGATTACATAATAATCTGGTTTACTTTTTCGAATAGTCTACACTGAATAATAAGCAATAGTAGGAAAAAAGTGATTCCCTTTAAGGTAATTTTAGCAGACAGGGCATGTTTACTATTTTGCAGGTTGGTATTCTTTGCTGAGATCTACCTAATTTGAGATTGTGCAAAACCTCAGAAGTCTGAAAGATTGTTCTAGAGAAGTTGACTTCCTCTAAGAACAGTCCTTTGCAGGGCACATCAAGTAAGCTAAACATTTAGACACAGAATGTGACAGTTTCAGAAAGTATAAAGAATTTGGTACTTTGGGTTTCTGCTGGATGGTTTG
>CAUYRH010001638.1:0-95011 GCA_963574655.1 Perodicticus potto
GATAGAGGGTCCTGGGTTGGAAGTTATTTTGTTTTAGGAGGTTAATGGTGGGAGCCCACTCCCTTGTAGCTTGAAAGGTTTGAGCAGAGAGATCTGCAGTTATTCTAATATTCTTCCCCTTGTATGTAATGGATTTCTTGCGTCTGGCTGCTTTTAGAATCTTCTCCTTCACGTTAACTCTAGTGATGTTAACTATGATGTGCCTAGGGGATGTCTTATTCAGGTTGAGTCGTGCTGGGGTTCTGAAACTGTCTGCTATCTGAATTTCAGAGTCTAGGTATGTCTGGAAAATTCTCTTTCATAATCTCAAGAAGAAGGGACTCTGTGTCATGTGAAGCCAGTTCGTCGCTTTCAGGTATCCCTATAAGACGAACATTGGTTTTCTTCAAATTATCACAGAGCTCTCTGAGAGAATGATCCATTTTTGCCTTCCATTTCTCTACCTCTTTGAGCATTTGGGAGCATTCGAAGTCTCTGTCTTCAGTGTCATAAATCCTTTCTTCTGCTTGCTCCTTTCTGTTACTGAGGGCTTCTACTGTATTTCTCACATCTTTTAGGGTTGCGACTTCTTGTCTCAATGTGTTGAAATCTTTGGTCATTTTGTCTTTGAATTGGTTGAATTCTTGAGACATCTTCTGAATTAATCCTACAATCTCTGCCTCCATCTTTGTTTCCATTTTGTTGATCTTGTTGGCAATCCAGATTCTAAATTCGATTTCAGACATCTCTGCAATCTGTTTGTCGATGGGATCATCTGGATTGGATGGTTTGTTATTCGTTGGGGAAGTTGCACAGTTCTGTTTATTCATGTTGCCAGAGTGTATCTGCTGATTCTGCCCCATGATTGTTTTTCAGTTTTTAGCTAGATGAGCAGGTCAGTGAAATTGGACTGGAAACTTCTACAGTTGTGGTTGAGCAGCCACCCACCTAGGAACTGGGATGATGACTGTAGCTTTTCCTCTACAATTTTGCAAAGTACCTGTACTGTACTATAGTCTGTGACTATAGAGGCCTACTTAGTGTAGTGGGGATAGATGGCTCTGTCATATATCCAGCTAGTTTCTGTTAAATCCTAGTGTTTCAGTAACCCTGGGGTGCAGACTCAGGTTTAATGAAATACAAGTACCTAGGACATTCTTTCCCCCACCAGTAGTATCTGTAAGAGGACAATCAAACCTTCCCACTACAGAAAATCCTGGGACCCACCTTGGAGGGTTCTCAGATAATTTGTATGGTTTAAGATTTCCGGACCATTTGTTCCCAATAGCCCCCCACACTCTGGCTGGAAAGTTCAGGAGGGCGCCAGCAACTAGATGTTAGGGGATATTGGCAGCTCAAGTGAGATTTGAGCAACTTCGGTGTTCCAAGGAGTCAGAAATGCCCATCCAGTAGGACGTTTAGAGCCTGGGGATTGGTGCCTCTTACCTCACCTTGGTCATCTTTCACCACTGAATTTTGGTCACCCCAGTCTCTGGTAGTCTCTCTGGCAGACTTTGTTAACCCAGTCTCTGTGTCCCTGTTCTGCCGCAAAAAAACAAATGGGCAAATGCGCCTGCCAGAGTCAAAATGAGGTCATTGCCTCCTCCTGGAGGTTATCACAGTCTACCACCATCCAGCAGCGGAGGCTGGTATCTGTCTGCCTCAGGTGCTCAATGGCAGCTGAAGAAAGTTCCACCTGAGCTTGGTCCAAACCTGAGAATATCCAGACAGCAAAAGAATTTCTCCCTCAGCCACTGCAACTTTGTTGCTGCTATTTTGCAGTATTGGGATCCTTATAGGGCGAGATATGGGTCCCTCTGTAAGGCCACAGAGATGGGGAGATGACTGTCCAAAGTTAGACCACAGTAGGATCACTGTACTAATGCTGAAGTTGGGTGGGAGATGCCCCCTCTCAGGTTCGTGCACTTCAGCAGCTTCTGAGCCTCCACCCACAGTGTGGGAACCCTAGCCTCTGTCTGCTGCTGAGATACTCTTTGTCTTTGGGCCAGGACAGTCCCCTTTCTCTCTATGTCTTCCTGTACAGTTACTGGATTCACCAGAACAGCAAAGCAGTACAGCCACCATCTATGCAATGCTTGGTCCTAGCTAAAAAATGCAGACAATCTGGATTCTGGAGGAGATGAACTTCTAGACTTCCAGACCAGGGTAGGGGAAAGACTAAAGTGTCAAGGTGGCAAGGAAAACATTTACAACTCAAATCACTTTGAGACCAAATGAGCTAATACACAAGTAAGAGGGCTACCAGGTACACAAGCCCACAGATGCACCCAACAGTCATAAACACATAGACCTACAGACAAAACAGAACAAACACAAAAAACCAAACAACAACCACAACAAAGAACAAAACAAACAAACAAAAAACTACTATAAAAATGATACTTGTAAAATACTTGAAAAGAGAAAAAAAGAAAAAAGCCTCTAAAAAATGATGTAAGCACTCTTAGAATCTATAAGAAGGGAAGATGAGGAAGGGGAGAGAGAAAAAAGAAAGTAGTGTTTGTAAAAGGGTTACAAAACAGAAGAAAGGAAAAAGAAAAGTACAATTGAAAATAGAAGATAATAAAAATAACCTATGGACAGAAAGTAAAATTAAAGATTATTTATCAATGACTCTTCAGAGAAAAGGATATACATATAAAAAAAAAACACCAACCTCAGAAATATTATTCTTTTTTTTTTTTTAATTATTTTTTGAGTCATAGCTGTGTACAATAATTCAGTCATGGAGTACAGTGTGCAGGCTTCACATACAATCGGAGATATTTTTATCAACCTGATTAATATAACATTCATGATATTTTCTCATTTACTATGTGAAAACAATTTTGATCCGTATTTAGAAGTTTAAAGAAGCACTTGCCAGCAACTTTTCCCTATCCTTTATTCCAGATGACTTGACTTGTCCCCACTTGTAAGCTCATTCTCTCTCATGCTTTGACCTCAGTTTGAAAAGTATATAAACTACTTCCTTAGACGCTGCAGGTGCTTTGATAGGGTCAGTTCTGCTACTTGTCCCTCACATTTGTTTCTCTTTATCTTGAATATTGTCAGCTAGGTTTTAGCACATACAGGTTAAGTAGGAGGCCATTATCCCTGCCTTCCACAGAATGCTGAATCTCATTTCAGAGAAACTTACTATTTTTGTTTGTTTTGTTTTGCTTCAGAAAATGTTTACTGCCCTATTCTAGACGTATTACAATCCTACCTGTGTTTCAGGGCCAAATTTCATTTCTAGTTTGTGAAATTTACCATTTAGAACTGAGAATAAGATATATGAAAACGTTCATTTATTTTTTCATATATTTGATGTTTGGTATGACTAAAACATATAAATTGATGACAGAGTATCAGTAAGTATGATATTGAGATATTCTAGCAAAAAAAAGTTTACCTGTATTTGCAAAGATTAGGTACTACAAATTGTGCAAGAAACAAGGACAGAGAAAAAAACAACTAAGGAAAGAATAACATAGATTGATATGGTAGCAGGTGTTTCAGCAAATACACCTAACAAAATATAGACTCTTCATATACTTGTTACATGGTTTGTATTTCTATTGTATCTCATTGTATATTTCATGGCTTATATTTCTACTAGATTCCATTTAAGGAGAGAAATTCAGTATATGTTTTTGACATCTTTAAGTTTAATAAAGTCTTTCAGAATTACTCTGACAATTTACTAATAAAAACTTTATTAACTGGTTATCACATGGTCAATTAAAAAAAAAAAAAAGTCTACCCGCCAGGGATGAAGAACCTATGGACCTAAGGAAACTTACGGCCTTCCTGGTCCTTAAATGGAATCTTTTCACTGAATCTAAATTTTACATAACAAATCCTTTCATTAAATGAATGAAATGAATGCAGCAGAGAAATTTTCTTGCCTTCTTCAGTGCTTAAAAAAGAACAACTTTGAATCAGAAGGTCAGAACTTCCCCACTGCCACAACACAAAAGAATTGATTTTATCAATTATTTTCTTATTTCTTATTTCAATATTCAAATAGCAAAGAAGACAAAACATACCTCAGTTTTTTTCTAACTAAGAAACCACGTATCCATCTTTGAACAATCAAAACTGGTGAATTATGAGCCAGAATTTTATTAATTTTTGAAATAATATATTTAATGTTATTAATTTCATCCTCATAGGTTGCTCCCTGTATGAAGAAAATATATTCAAACATTTTTATCTTTCATCAAAATATTTTCAAAAAATATTTTAAACTTGATAATCTAATGGCATGAAGAAACTAAAAAAAATTTATAGGGTCTTCTAATAACAGTTAAATAATAAATTAATTTTCATATTAACTTCATTAGAGTAAAAGAACAAAAATTATTAGCATCAAATAATATCAATTCTCTACGTAAATGCAGGATTCTTGATAGTAACTTTTTCCATTAAAGATTATTTTTCCAGTGTGATAACATACATATAAAATTTTGACTATAATCATTCCTGATCTCTGAAAGGTTGTGGCATGAACACATGTTCCAGAAAACTCCAGAAGTATCCTGTGGATATCCATAAAGAACAATAATATATATTGGATCCATATAAAAATTTATGTTAGTTTAACATTTTGTTGTAGCTTAACTAGATTTTGGATACTTTTATTGGAACATATCGCATTTCCATGGAAAAGATATCTTGTATTGCCCTTAAGAAAGATCTTTCCTAAAAATTCTTAAATGTTGGATCATAGACTCATTATATCTCATTGACCTATGTTTTGAATGTAAGATAATGCATTAAAAAGTTGACATTTACATTCTCTTCTGCATCTCTCCTGAAGATTACCAACTCTATAACATTTAAAACACAAATCAAGGACTCGCTGCTGATTAGTAAATATTTTGCTAAGAACAATACTAATTGCAAACCCTTGATATTATTCAGTACTCTTCAAGTCCTTTCCCTAAAGCTTCTTAACATCCCATTTTCTTTGTCCAGAGAAAAATAGGGCCATCAAGCCAGAACTTTATCAACCAATTCCCCTTTATCCCCTACCAATTTAACAATATTCCTATTTATTCTGAGTAGAATATTCCTCTACTCAATCTCACATTAAAAATATGTAATATCTTCCAGTCCAAGACTGATTATAAGTCTCATCCCTCTATTTTTTTTTGAGACATAGCCTCAAGCTATCACCCTCGGTAGAGTGCTGTTGCATCACAGCTCACAGCAACCTCCAACTCCAGGGCTTAAGTGATTCTCTTACCTCAGCTTCCTGAATAGCTGTGACTACAGGCACCCGCCACAACACCTGGCTATTTTTTGGTTGTAGTTGTCGTTGTTTGGCAGGCGTGGGCTGGATTCGAACCCGCCAGCTCTGGTATAGGTGACTGGTGCTTTATCTGCTTGAGGTACAGGCACCACCCACCCATCCCTCTATTTTTAGTTACTTTCCTTCTACTGGCATTATCCTATCATCTGTGTATAAATATGATAAAACTTCACTCATGCTTAAAAATGCATATGTATGAATAAGCACACCCCCCCGCCAACTCTATATCCTTTATATTTAGTTTTCATTAAGAGACCAAATTCTTGAAACAGAATTCCAGATATGCTTCTTCCATCTTCTCCCTTCCTATTTTTGATCCCCTGGCTTGTATCTTTATTATCCCAAGATAACTTTTTTTTTTTTACATAGTTAACATTGGACATTGCCTCCCTGAAACACTTCCCTTCAATTCTATACGCCACTCCTCTGTTTTCCTTGAACTCTTATTTACTTCTGTAATGTTGATGCCATGTTCATCATTTAAACGGTATGTTGATAGACTTTTATTTCTAATCTATACAAACTCTCCAAATCCACAGCTATAATACTCACCTTTCTGTCACTAGACTTGACATTTCTCTTGAGCTACATAACAAGACAGTCAAACTGACATATAGTTACATTCAACTATCTCCGACAAGAACCTTCTCTCCGCCCCAATTTGCTTTCTCATATCTTCTTTCTTAGTGAATAGCACTACTAATTATCTAAACCAGAAACCCCAGAACCATTCTAGGCTCTCTTTTCTTTTTGTCTCTCTGTATATAAATGTTACTAGATGCAGAATATTCAATATCCCACATATTTATCTAGACTTTCTTTTCCTTCTATTTTCTGCCATGCTTTACCTTATGTCTTTATCACTATTTTCTTACCTTCCTAAAATAGTCTTAATTGGTATCTGAATAAATTTCTATTCCAGCTACTATCTCCAAACCATAATATGCAAATCCAAAATGCAAATCTGATCATATGCCATTCTTGCTCAGTTTATCTCACGACATACCACTGAAAAGCCAATTACACATTTCTTGACCAGGCACACAAGGTCCTTGGTCTACTCCGTTCCAACCTCCTCAATCTCATCTCCCTTCATCCTGCACCAGAATACCCTCAACTTTTGCAATCACCAACCACTTACACTCCTGAAAATTACCTGATAATCAAATTTCAATGCTTTTTACAGATGCCATTTCTGTTTCTTGAACTTTCTTTCTCAATTATTTGTCTCACTAACTTAGCATCTCAGTTCTTTCTTTCAAGAACTCTTTCTTGGCGTTGGTCTGAGTTCGGCATTTTCCTACAGCATTGTCCTGTACAACAACTTGCCACATTCAACATTCAACATCCGTGTTGAATTTTACATGAACCCTGTGTTCTTGGAAAACATGGGGAATTTATGAAATCTCCTCATCACTTTCTTTTAAGACATGGCTTATTGCAAAGGAGCATACTCCTCTATGCCTGACCGAGATACTAGTCATGGATGCCTCACTTGTTTACCTAGAAGGCCTGACACAGACTTTCAAATGTCCATTCTTTACGTGTTAATGATTAGCTTAAAAGTTTTGTTCCCACTGGTCAATTAGGGAAAAAACTTCTCTAAGGCCAACAATTGTTTTTTTCTTCTTCCCCTAGAACCCTGACCATCAGCCTACTCTCAGTCTAAGCCAACACAGTACCTCTCCTCAACAGCCCCTTCTGAGAACGGGCTAATCTCAGGATAAAACATTCTCTTATGGTCAGGTCACGGTACTTCTCTTCATTTCACATCCTGATACCTGGTTATTTCTAGCCTTCTTTATTCCTGCCCCCACTTAAAAAAAAATAAAAAATATAAAAAAAACTTTAAAAGCATTTACAGATCTTATGTCAGAGCATTTTGTGATAGTCCCTTTCTCTCATTTGCATTAAGCCTTTTGAATATTCTCTCTTTATTAAGTCATGTATTTTTTTTTAACAAGCCTATACTGTAATACAATTATTGGTCAATTATCTCCACATAAGTTCACCACGTTTAAGAACTCTTTGTCCTATCTATCTAGAACTAAGTAAGCTCTCTGAACTATAACAGGCTTGTGATTATCAGCTGACTATGAAATCACTAGGTCATTATCACTGTTGGCCTCTAAGCTTGATCTGACAATGTCGAACAGTTTATTCTTGTAACTCAATTCTTTTATTTGGTTACAGTGACATCATACTGTCAATTTTTCTACCTTATTCATTTTTATTTCTGTCGTTTTTGCTGATTCATCTTTCTCTGTGAACCATTTAAATATCTGGGTAACTTAGAATTTCTTCCTTTCCTTCTTTTGCTAACTCTCCTCAAATGATCACTTTCCTTGCTAAATCTTACCATCTCACATATGCAGATTATCCACATAGCTGTATTTCCTGTCAGGAATTCTCAAATTATACACATATAAAATGGATTTCCAATTCCGTTTTTCTACTGACATGTCAAACCAAAAACAATTATCTCCCCCATTTGAATCAGTCCACGCCTCTCATTGGATTAGCTATGTAGTCATGAAAACTATTCTTCATCTTGTCAACCAAATAAAAAATCCACATTCCTCTTTCTCTCACACCTCTTTCCATCCAATAAATCACAAAAATTTATCAAGTAAAAATCTCTCCAAAATGTTCCCTATACTCTGTACCCAGTACCAATTTATTAAATCAGTCTTTAGAAGCTAACACCTAAACTATCATAATAGACTTCTCACTAATCCCTCCACATGCAATTTCCCTCCACTCAACACACTATAGAATACAGGATGATTTTTCTCTGGAATAAAAATTTAGTGATGCAAAAGCCTGAAATATTTCCCCAAATTCTTACAAGACAAATTTCTATCTTCTTAGTATTACATATAACACCCTTTGCTATTTTAATTTTGTTTTGTTTTTGTCTCCAGCATCATTTGACATGCTCAAACATGCCCTCTAAACTCAAAGAACACTAAAATACTTGTTACTTGAATGTGCCAAATTCTATCAGTACCTCTGCGCCTTTGCAAATGCTTCCATCCCACTCTGCCTCACATATTCTACACTCATGCCAACACCTCTATTTGCCTAGTGATTTCCTACATTCAGAAACCTCAACTGAAGTATAAAAACTTTTGCTTTTCCCCCTCGTGACTAGATTTGAACTTCAAAGTTTTTTAAAGAAAGTATATGCATTTTTTATAGATTTTTTTTCCAGTACTGAGATTCATAAATTTGTCTCTTTCCTTTTCCTTTGATTATTGCTTCTTTATTTGCTGTAATTCTCTCTACTAAAATTCTTATTTTGTATATTAGTATCCTGGATCTGACTTCTACGTCTTACTTTTTTTTTCTCATTTTGCCCATTTCTTCTCAGTTTGGTGAAACCATTCTATCAAAGGCCAGCTTTCTCATACTGAGTTTTGTATTTTGCTTATCAACTACTCCAGTTATGTGGCTCGATCTAAGCTCCTTTCTGAAGTCCCTGAATGCCCTATCTCAGATGAGTTCTTCTGTTACCAGAATATCTCTACTGAGTCCTTGGTCTCCAGAAAGCAAAGAATGAATTCATGGATACCATGAGTGACAGGATAGCTTTTATTATAGATAAGGAAAGATGGAAAGCAAAGCCTCTGGCACAGCAGAGGAGGTCTTAAGTGAGTCACCCTTTTCGGCTCTCTGTCTAGGGATTTATTTGCAATTTCTCCTCCCGTGCAAGCTGTGGGGGGTTGGGAAAATGGGATGTATAGTCTAAAAGATAGGCTATAGCTATTATCTCCAAAGGCCTGTGGATGGAAGTTAATTTAAAAACTACCACTGTTATGGCAGACTAGAGACATATCCTTGCTGGCTACTTGTGGTGAGACAGGGAAAAGTAGCCTTCAGCCACCTCTGGATGGGAGAATCTGCACGGAATCTTCACTCTGGGGTCACAGTGAAGCAGCAGGAGACTTCAGAAGCCAACTAGGAGGTCTGGAGCTGAGGAGAACTGATGCAGAAGGCAGGTGCTTGGTGTAGGCAGAGGTCAACTGTTGGCCAGCTCTCCCAAGGAGGGCTGGGAACAGCAAAGGATTGTCCTGCAGTATTTTGGACTAGACTTCTCACTGGAGCAGTGAGTGGACTTAAACAGCATACGGTGACTAGGTTTGAACGCCTGGCATGATGGTTTTCCCATTGGCTTTGCTGCTGGCGGGATGATGCCATTGTGGGAAAAGGAGGCATGCACACACGAGACAAACAGTCCACGTAGTCCTAATGCACTATGGCACACCTGCTGAGCTCAAACAGCCATTATTGGGGTGAGCTGAGTGCCTTTACACCTTCCAGGAGGACTGCTTTGTTGTCAGGGTACACTGTCTAATGAGCCTCCTGGGAAGTCTGGTGAGAGCTTTGGGACCCCAGTGTATACACACACACACACACACACACACACACACACAGTTTTGCAGTTTTTGTTTCTTTTTTCAATCAATTTTTCCTTACCTTTTTTCTTTTTTATCTCTTTTATTATAATTATTGTTGGTTTATTTTAGTTTTTTTAGTTTTTTTGTCTGATTTTTTTTTTCATTTTTACTTTTTCAATAGCTAGGGCTTCTCCATTTTTCCTAAGGTTTTTCAGCCCCTTTTATTCTTTCTACCTTTTTTATTTTACTCCTTTTGTTTCCTTTCTGGCAGATTTTTCTACTTTTCTCATCTCTCTCACATAAATGTTTCATATAATACCTAAGATATTTTTTTCCCTTCTTTATCTTATACAATTATACTTTTAACTTTTGGTCTACTTTTATTTTTTTTTTTTTCTCTTTTCTGAGGGCTGAGGGGTGTTCACAGCATTTGCTTGGCTCAAGGAGGCCATGAGCTCATGGTCAAAGGTATCTTTTTATCTTTGGCCTTTGGAAAGAAGATATTAGTACGTCCCTACAGTGACGTATCACTGATTACTTTCTATATTTGCCAGAGGTAGGGTCTTGCTTTTTCCCAGGTTGGTAAGGAGCTCTTAACTTAAAGGGACCCACCCAACCTGGCACCCAAAAATCCTACAGCTCCAGGTGTGGTTAACACACCCTGCCAAAAGCCACATTTCCCCTGTTGTCCTTTTTCTCTCCTTTTCTTCAATTCTTTCCTTCCATCCCCTTCTTTTTTGTTGTTGTTGTTCACTCTTTTTCTTTTCTTTCTCTTCTTGCTCTTTACCTTTGTCTTCATTTTGGCCTAATACCAGAAGGCCACTTCAACACCTGTGCTCTGAGACAAGGTAAATTAAAGCAAAGAAAGTAGTGAGAAGGAAAAAGTAGAAGGAAACGAATGAGAAGAAAACACACATGAGGAGAATCCAACAAATAAATTGTGGCTACATGAAAAGCCAGGATAGAGAACCACCCTCAAGGGATCATAAGGTCACTACTGCAAAGGAATCCACCTATAAAGAATTAATGGAAGAATCAGTCTCAATCTCAACCCTTCTCTCCTTTGCTCTCTCTTTGTCTCTTGTACTGTTCTACAATAAAAAGAAGTTTAAAAAAATTAATGGAAATGACAGAGGGAATTTAGTATATGGATGGCAAAAACAATAAAGGGAATTGATGAGAAAGTGGAAAAACAGAACATATAGATGAACAAAATATATGAATAATGTAGAAAGGATATGATGGGCTTAAGACTTAAAGGAGTCAATCAGGGAACTAAAAGATGCAGTGGAAGGTATTAATAACAAAATAGACCATGGGGAAGAAAGAATCTCAGAACTAGAAGATAAAACTCCTGAGCTAATTCAGGCAGTTAAAGAGGCAGAAAAGAAGAGCAAGAAAGTAGAATATTTGTTCAGAGAATTATAGGACTTCACAAATTATAGGCATTCCTGAAGGGGAAGAAGAACATCCCAAAGGAATGGAAGCCCTATTGGAGTATATCATCAATGAAAACTTCCCAAGTATCACCAAATATTCCAAAATACTTCTTTTACAGGAATATCAAATCCTGGGTCGTCTCAACCCAAACAGAGCATCTCCAGGACACATTGTAATAAACCTGTTGAAAGTCAAGATGAAAGAGAAAATTCTGCAAGCAGCCAGGAGCAAGTACCAATTAAACTACAGGGGCAGATCCATCAAGGTGACAGCAGACTTCTCAGCTGAAACTTTCTAAGACACATCAATTAAAACAAATAGACAACCTTCAGAATGGGAAAAAATATTTGCATGTTATAAATAAGACCATGGCTTCATAACTAGGAACTGTAGAGAACTCAAACTAACCAACAACAACAACAAAAAGAGCAAATAATCCCATAGATCACTGGGACATGATCTAAGAGACATGAACAGAACCTTCTGTGAGGAAGACAGACGATTGGCTAACAAATATATGAAAAAATGCTCATCATCCCTCATCATCAGAGAAATGCAAATCAGAACCACCCTGAGATATCTCCTAACTCCAGTGAGAATAGCCCACATACAAAGTCCCAAAGTTGCAGATTCTGGTCTGGATGTGGGGAGAAGGGAATATTTTTACACTGCTGGTGGGACGGCAAATTAATACAGCTGCTTTGGAAAAAAGTATGAATAATCCTCAAAGAACTCACATTAGACCTCCTATTTGACCCCACAATCCTACTACTAGGCATTTACCCAGAACAAAAATATTCATTTAATCTTAAACACATTTGCACTAGAAGGTTTATTACAGCTCCATTTACAATCACCAAGGTGGAGAAACAACCTAAATGCCCATCAATTCAGAAATGTATTAACAACCTGTGTTATATGTACACCATGGAATATTATTCAGCTGTAAGAAAAGATGGAGACTTTACATCTTTTATATTAATCTGGATGAAGTTGAAACCCATTCTTCTTAGTAAGGTATCACAAGAATGGAAAAGCAAGTATCCAATGTACTCAATTTTATTATGAAGCCAGTAGACAACCTAACACACACCCACATAGAATAAAAAGTTAATTCTATTCAAGTTGGGGAGAAGGGGAAAGTGGGGGAGTGAAAGGCAAGGGAAGGATTGGCATGCTCCCACTTAATGGGCACAAGGTAGGGTGTATGGGGCACCTTTTGGGTGTAGGACACAACTACAAGAGAGACTATATCTAACAAATTAAAAAATTGTGACCTTGTTTGTATCCTCACAATAACCTGAAATTAAACAATATTAAACAAACAAACAAAAAACTACCATTGTGTAGGATGTGGTCACATTTGGGGCATTCCATTCTTCTTGGGAGCGGTGGCTTATATAGAACATTAACCAAACTATTTATGAGCCTGGTTAGGCCTGGTAAATGGAGTCCGTGTCCAGTCCTGCATCACTTCTACATGCCAGTTTTCGATTTATTGTAACTCCCGCTGTCCTTGAGCCTGTCTATGAAAAATATTCTGTGATCTGTCCATAATTATCATGAACAGATAAAAGGGCTTATGGTATTTCCTAAATTCTGTTATATTTATCATGAAGAATAGCTTAATTAAAGTCAAGCTACCCTACCTTCGTCCTTTGATTACGTCCTACCTCAGTCTACTAAGGTAGCTATAACAAAATACCACACACTGGTAGCTTATAAACAATAGGAATATATTTCTCAACAGTTTTGGACGCTGGAAGATTTGGTGTTGGATTAATGCCAATTCCCTGGTTCATAGATGGTGCTCATGGTGGAAACAGGAAGAGATCTCTACAGGACTTCTCTTTATGAGGGCCCTAACCCGTTCATGAACTAATCACCTCTGAAAGGCCCCACCTCAAATACCATCACACTGGGGATTAAGGTTCAGCATATCAATTTTCGGAGGGCCATAAATAGTCACACCAAGTCAAGTCCCATCTTTATTATATCCACACACAAACAAAAACAAATCTTTATCTCTAGGAAATAATACATTTTAAAAATATTATCTTTTACTAGTTTCTAAGATAGAGGTGATCTCCCCAAATCTACGTGCTTCTTTGTTACTTGGTTTTATGCTCATGGTGTTTATATGTGGCTTGGGGAAAGGGAGGTTAAATGTTAATATGTAAACATGCATGAAAGAGAGAGAGATGGACAAGAAAACAGGAGGGAATTTAGATGACTAGGCTCAAGTAGTCCTGGTAGGATGCAGTTCTCATCAGTAGGGGACCATTAAGCTCACACAGCAGTTTACAGCCAGACTTCTGCTTCCCACTGAGTCATGAATAATTCCTTCTCTTTAAAAAAGATAAGCAGAATATTCATCACCTATAGGCAGTGTTACCATGCCTTCCAGAGAACAAGTAACCTCTGGACAATACTTAAGCTGATGTCATAAAGCAATTATCTTGCAAAATGCCAAGAAAGATATTTCTGCAAACTTGTGCAAATGCAATAAACCATTTGATACCTGAAGACAAATGAAGTAGTCCTCTTCCTAAGAGACAGTAATGCATGGAGGAGTGAAGGAAAACTAACTGTGCTTAAATTACAGTTCTACCACTTGCTACCTGTGTGAGATAGGGTATACAACCTGTGTCCCGTTTTCATCATCTAGAAAATGGAGATAACAATGGTGCTATCTCACTAGGTTGTTGTGAGGTTTCAAGCATCTAAACAATGTTAGCTGTCAACAGTTTGACAGTAAAACACAAAATGATATAATGTGTTAGAGTTTACAAAGAACTTCCATTACTATATTTCATACTCACAAAATTTAGTCTAAAGAGAGTCATGTACAAAAAAATTTATCCAAACTAATATAAAATTATAAGATCAATAAATAAACTATAAAAGACAATTAGTACTAACTTTTTAAATTCTGTAAAAGGAATCATAGTAAAAGCTTGGAAAAGAATAACATATGCCCAGAATAAAACTACCAACAACCAATAAAATACATAGTAAAGTAATGAAAAATCTATGCCACTTGCATGAAATGAAAGAGGAGCTATTGCTAATTCTGGTATAAAAGATAGTGAGGAATTCAAAAGAGGAATAGTAATAACTTTTATAATATGACTCATATAAATACAGTACCTTGCACACTGATAGTGTTAGGTAGGTAGGTAGGAACAGCTCTACCTACAGCTCTACCTAACAGGAAGGAGTAATCTAGGGATCCCCAGTTCAGTGTTGGTCAGGGATTTCCATTTTCTAGGCCTGGGCAAACAGGCCTTTCCAGACTGCATTCTCTGGACTCAAGCAAGATCAGAGAAAATGTAGAATAATCAGTATCTCTCTGGGTGGCCCGTCCTGGAGTGAAAAACATACACCCTCTGGCTCACTTGGGACAGGGACTGTGAAGACCAAATCCATTTGCTAGTTAACGTGGGCAGAATGTGTTCTGTCCTCCTGCTCCTGGCCAAGTGTGACATACATTCCTAAGATCCCCTGCTTGCAGGCAGTATATGAATCCCTGGATTTAAAAGCGCATGGAGTGTCCCACTTGCGTTCCCCCCACCCCACTACTGGATATTTTGCTGCCCGTCTTTCCTTCTCTATTCCTTTCTCTGTCAATAAACTCTATCCTGTTGCTTATCTGCATGGTCTGTGAGTTCATTCTTCAAATCTTCAAGATCAAGGATGCTACATAGAGAGAAATTCCAGCAAAAGGAGGATAAGGGCCGAGTCCTCAGGCTGCTACCCACTTCAATTTTGTTCCGAGTGATTGCTCACACTTGTGGAGGAGTAAACACCCTATCAATCTCCAGTCAGAACTTATCATGTCAACTACAGAAGGATGCAGATTCCATGCCTGCCTTCCTTTGGGGAGTCTGGTCATTTTTTGACCAAGAGAGCTCTAAGAACTGAGGACCCAGGCAGTTGCCTGAAACTCCAACATTTTAGGAGACAGGCAACTGCCTTGAAACCCAACAACAGTAAGAATAGTTTTAAAAACTTACTCTAAAACTATATACAGTATAAACTCATACAAAAAATTCTTTCTCAATAAATTTAATATTTTAAAGGCCTATTATGTTAAATTTTTATGTCTTATTTCCTTGACTTTAGTTTTATATATTTCTGGCCCTTAAAGTCTATATTTTTATGTTTTATTCATAATTTTTCCATCACAATAGTTTCTCTCATAAAAGTAAAAAGCAAAACAGAAAGTCTGAGTAGGAATGTGTGTGTGTGGGGGGTGGGATCTACAGAGATTTATTAAAGGAAGAATCAAGTTCTAGTGTTCTATACTACTATAGGATGGCTATAATTATCCATTATACATTTTAGCTTTTCAAAGACCTAGAAGGAGGATGTTGAATGTTTTCCAAAACAAACAAATGATAAATATTTAAATGATGGATATGCTAGCAAAATCTATGTATGTATTGAAACATTGTTAGGTACCCTATGTATATGTACAATTATGTCAATGATAAAACTAAAATTTTCAAAAAAAAGTTTCTAATATGGCACATGTTCTTTAAACATATTCGAAAAGTGTAAAACATAACAATTCTGTGATTATTTCAAATTAAGCCATATAATTTTTATCTTATTAAAAGAAGTATATATACATACATACATAATGTATTCTCCAAAATTCTTAATATTATATTCACTTTAATAGTCACACAAAATCTTGGGAATCTGTGTGTGAAACTTCCCACTAGAACAGAAAATTCTGTATGATTTTAAACTAGTATTTTTTAAGGATCGGTTGGTAAACAGTGAGGTACCAGAGGGCTGTGTTTTATTATACACTCTAAACCCAGTCCATGATACTTAACACAATATATAATATTTATGTAAACAAGTTAGTAGGTTAACTGTGCAGGCAGTGGGAATATAATCTTTCCATTATTGAAATTATTTTACATAATAGTATAATTCTGTACAGATTGATCTGCATTGCTGTATGTATATCAATAATTTGTTCCTTTTTATTGTTGAGTACTATTCCACAGTAAGGATGTTTTCAATTTATTTAGTCATTTATTCTCGAATGAGTACTTTCTAGTTGGGACTATTATAACTGCTTTAACATTCACGTAGAAGTTTTTATGTTGACATAAGCATTCATTTTTTTCTGGGAAAAATTCCCAGGAATTCAATTGCTAAATCATATGATCATTCCATGCTCAGTTTTTTTTTTTTTAGGAACTGCCAAAATCTTTTACAGAGTAGGTGCAATATTTTATTTTACCACAACTTTCTTTGCATATTTGCCAGAATTTGTTGTTACTATTTTGACTTTAGTATATAGTGGTATTTTATTGTAGTTTTAATTTTCATTTCCCAAATGATACTGAACTAATGATATTGAACATCTTTTCACATGCATATTTTGCCATCTGTATATCACCTTTGATAAAATAGTTCTTCAGAATTTTACTCATTGTTAGGTTAGATAGTTGGTGTGTCTTATTGTTCTATTAAAGGTTAAAAAATTCTACACATCCCTTGTCAAATATGTGGTGTTACAGGTTTAATTGTGTTCCTCACCAAATTTATATTGGCTAAATTCCTAAACTCCATCAACTTAGAATGTAACTACATTTGGAGATTAGGTCTTTAAAAAGGTAATAGAATGAGATTATACAGGTAGGCCCTAATCTAATATGATTCATGTCTTTATAAGAAGAATTTAAGACAAATTACATTCAAGGAAAAAACAAAATGTAAACACAGGGAGAAAATGGCTATTTACAACCCAAGGAAAGAGCTGCTCAAAGGAAATTAACCTTGCTCATGCCTTGATCTTGGACTTCTAGCCTCCAGAATTATATATTAAAAAAAAAAGAAGAAAGAAAGAAAAGAAAAGAAGAAGAAAAAAAAAATTCTGTTTTTTAAGCCACCTAGTTCACAGTACTTTGTTATGGCAGCTCTAGCAAACTAATACATATGGTTTGCAAATACTTTTCTAACTCTGTAGCTTGTCTTTTCATTCTCTTATTTCAGTCTTTCACAGAGAAAAGTTTTAAAAAATTTGATTAGGTACCCTTTATCATTTTTTCCCTTTTATAAATTGTGCTTTTTGCTTTTAATGTCATGTTTAAGAACTGCCTAGCATAAGAGCCCAAAGATTTTCTCATTATTTTTTCTAAAAGTCTGTATTTTTACATTTAACACCTTGACCCATTTTGAATTAAATTTTACATAAGCTGTGGAACTCAGATTAAAACCGTGGGGGGGTTTTGGTTGTCATTTGTTTTTATTTTGGCTATCTGTGTCCAATTACCCAATTGCTCAGACTCATTTCTTGAAATGGCTTTTTATTTCATCAAATTGCTTTTGCATTTTGTCAAAATTCAGTTGCAATATTATTGTATGAACTTACTCTCAAGTTTTCCATTCTGTTCCACTGATTTATGTGTCTATATGTCACTATTATTACACAGTCTTAATTATGGTAGCTATAAAAGTCTTAAACCAGGCAACTGATTTCTCCCAGTGTACTCATGTTTTTCAAAGCCATTTAAGACATTCTTTCTTTACCATTCCACACAGTCTTAATTATGGTAGCTATAAAAGTCTTAAACCAAGCAACTGATTTCTCCCAGTGTACTCATGTTTTTCAAAGCTGTTTAAGACATTCTTGCTTTACCATTCCATATAAATTTTAGAATAATTCTGCCTATATCTATAATTGTATGGGATTTTTGATAGGAAGTCCATTAAACTTGCATATCAATTTGGATAGATTAAGACATTATAAGTAGTGTTTTGACTGATAGGCACTATGTGCCTCTCCATTTATTTATATCTGTGACTTCTTTTATCAGCATTATGCAGTTTTTGCCATATATGTACTACATATATTTTATCTTTTTGAGTATTTATAAATTATATTTTTAATTTTAATTTCCATGTGCTTATTGTTAGCATAGAGAAATACAATCAGTTTATGTATATTTATCTAGTATCCTGCAACCATGCTAACCTTACTAATTAATTAGTTCTAAGATTTAATCTTGCAGATTCTTTGGGAATCTACAAAGATTTTTACTTAAGCGATCATTTCATCTACAAATAAAGTTTTATTTTCTGTTTTCCAATCTTGGGACCTTTGGTTTCATTTTCTCACTTTATTGTTATATTTTGCAGCACTATGTTGAAAAGACAAATGATAAGGGATAATTTTATTAAACTTTTCAAAGAACAAGATCTCTGTCTTACTAATTGTCTCAATATTGTTTTGTTTTCATTTTCACTGCTATATACTTTTTTATTAGATCATAATTGTGTACATTACTGCATTTATGGGGTACAACGTGCTGACTTTATATACAATTTGGAATGTTTACATCAAACTTATATACTCCTTTCTTTCCTTCTTGTTTTGGGTTAATTTTGTTGTTACTTTTCTAGTGTCTTGAGTGGGACATAGATAATTAATTTGAGATTTTCCCTCTTTTCAAATTTAGTGCTATAAATTTTCCTCTCAGAATTACTTTAGCTGTGTCACATCAATTTTAATACTTTGTATTTGTACTTTCATCCTGATAATGGCTTTCTCCATTTATTTTAAGACTTAATGAATTTATCAGAAGTTTGCTGTTTGGATTCCAAGGCATTGGAGATTTTCCTCTTATCATTCTGTCATTAGGGAAAAGACCTTATATTATTTAAATTCTTTTAATTTTGGTGACATTGGATTTAGGGACCATGATTTAGTCTGTGTAGAGTTCTCTGGACACTTGAAATGAATGTGTTTTTGTTATTGTTGGGTGTATAAACATCACTGAGAACCTATTTGTTAACAGGGCTGCTCAGTTTTTCTATAGTCTCTCTGATTTTATGACTAGTTTTAGAACTGGAGGACATGTTAAGTCCATAGAAAGACAAATTTCCCACATTTTCACAAATTTCACTCATATACAGGAACTAAAAATTAAAAAAAAAAACTGACTGATAGAGAAAGAAAGTAGAATGATGGTTATCAGAGGTTGGGAAGGGTAGTGGCAATAGAGAAATAAAGTGAAGATTGTTGATGGATACAAAAATACATTTTGATAAGATGAATAAGATCTAGTACCACAACAGGGTAACAATAATTCATTGTATATTTTAAGATAACTAAAAGAGTAGAATTGGAATGTTCCTAATACAAAGAAATGATAAATGCTTTTTGTGATAGATGCCCCAGTTACTCTGATTTGATCATTATACATTATATGCCTGTTTCAAAACATCACATGTACCCTATAAATACATACAATTATGAACCCATAACAATTAAAAAAAAATTTTTCCATATACTTACAACTCAGGTCTAATTTTCCTTGACCCTTTAAACATTCTTCATTTTAAAATCACTCTACTCCCTTAATATAAATGATAATAATAGCTATGCTTGTTTTTGGTCTTACCCCCAGGATCAATTTTCTGTTATCCTCGCTGAATCCACAGCTTGCTACCCGCAAAATGAAACCATGCCCCAAGGCTCTGTCTTTAGTTCTCAGCATTCATCCATCTTTGTATTTTCCTGAGAAAGTTTGGCTTCAACCATGACCTCAAGCAAATGACTACTGAATTTATATCTCAAGCCCAAAACATCATTTCTAAATTTCAGTTCTTCATTTCCAAAGTGTAGCTGATATCTCTCCATCAATATCCTGCTCAAATAAACATGACCAAACTCACCTTTCTACCAAAATCCTTTAAATGCTGAAATTTCTGATAAATAAGTTAATAACCCAATTACCCTTGTGTAAAATATCAGAGGAGTCTTTCCTTACTTCTCCTGGTATATGCAATCGGTTAACAAAATCCAGTCAAATCTTTGCACAGCCTGCCATCTGTGATTCAGTGCTGACTGCAGAACTGTAGAATCACAGCAGACCTGCTGAAATCCAACCTACTTGACTATCTGTCTAATATTGGGTAAGTTTCTAAACCTCACTAAGTTTCATTTTCCTCTGTGAAATGAGAGTGATACCTTTTCACACCAAAGGAAATGAGGAAGAGTAAATCAGACATTTTTCAGAACAGCCTGGTCCATCTACCTTACCCCAAAACTCCACCCTTTTCCTCCTGTGTCAGTGCCTGATTTTAGCAATTAACACTGTCTAATACGCAATGGCTGTTCTTTCTTTTTCTTTTCAACTTATTTATTTTCTGTGTCTTTCCTTTTTTTTTTTTTTTTTTTGTAGGAAAGGTCTTTATTGGCGGGGGATGCTGCAGAGCAGCCTTAAGCAGGAGGGGAGAGAGAGAGAGAAATGGGGGAAGAGAGGAAAGGAGAGAAGGGAGGGAGGGAGAGAGAGAGAGAGGCACGAGACACATGGGGAGAGAGGGGGAGAGAGAGAAGAGAAGAGGTTTCCATTGGTTTTAATGAGGGCACGAACTTTGTCAGTATTATTAAGTGCTGAATGTTGAAGATCCAGAATAATTCCTTTCATAGGTCAGGTACTCTGTTGGTGAAATCATGTGATATAGAATATATAAAGCGCCACAATGGCTTTCACCAAACAAAAGTCTGTCCTCCAAACTGTTGTCTTTCTTTGCCACTGCTGTTTGCCTAATCTCATCATTTTTGACCTGCAGTGATTGATCTCCCTACCCCCATTTTTCTTCTAACCTCCATTAGTAGGCTAGCAAAATTTTGGATGGATTGCTTTCTAAAAACTTTATCAACAGACTACTACTATAAGAGAACCATTCTAATTTTCCCACTCAAGTAACTTCAATAAACCTTCATTACATTTATTAAGAAGCCTAAATTCCTTAGCAGTTCTTTCTCAACACCCAACCCCTCAACTTCCATTACTTCATGCATGAACTTCAATGAACTTCAGGCATTTTGATAGCCATTAAGGTGGTCATGCAAGTTCCCACCTTTGATTACACCATATCACACAAGGGGAATGCTAAATGAAATTCTTACTTTACAACACAGTTTAAGACATCAAACTTAACTTGTTGACTTCTTTAAAAAAAATAAAACTATTACTATACAATTATCCCCAAAAAACTATTATAAAATCACTATGGTGTCATCATTTTTAAGGAATTGTGTGTAATAATAAAATTCTCCTAACTTTGTAAATTTCAACTTTTCCATGCACAATCACTGTTCCCTGTTTAAATTCCCTTTCATATGTAATCACTGTTCAAAATGATTTTCTCTTTCTTAAATTTCCTAAATATATTTAAACTTATATCATATACATATGTGAATTTATATATATTTAAAACATATTACAAATAATATTCTGCAATTATTTTACTTACGATATTGTTCACCTATTTTTTTCTAACAGCTGCAGAGTTAACAATCTCTTGTGAATTCTTACATGATTCATTTGTTCTAACAAATAAATTGTTATTCTTATGTCATAAAAAAAGTTTTACTTATATTTTACCTACTGTTTTCAGTATTCTATAACTTCTAGGTACCGAGTTTTCTCAATCACTTCTTCCAATGTTTATAAATCAATAGATAATGATGGTTTTTCCCTAAGTCACCAAATTACTAAGAATTGAATATTTTATCCTCTTCCAACAACAATCTAAATAATCTTTTAAGGTACTTGAAAAAATTATCATATATTTCCTTTAGAAGTTATTCATATACTGAAGCATGAATAAATTAGAGATCTACTTTCAATTTGAAAAAGAAACATTTGTTTCTCTATAATTTTATCATTTGGGGCTCAATTTTTTAGTGCAATAGACATACAAACTTCTATAAATTTTAAGATATAAAACTATTACTAATAATTTACTGCTTTGTAATTTTTATATCAGTGATGCAAAAATATTAAAGAGTTCAATAATTTATAGATCTTATAAACTAAAGTTTTACTTCTATAAATTTATTTAAAACAAAATCCTTTTGAAGCCAATTACCTTTCTTAAAGCAGGGCAGAAATTAAAGAAAAGTCGGTGGTTACATGTTTTAAATCTTTCAGAAAGATGCCAGTTCTGAATGATTTCTTCATCAGAAATCACGTGATAATCCAGTGCTTTCAGAGACCACACACTGTTAACAAGAACATGTCTATATCCTTTTTTAAGACTTACTGGACAATCAAACATAGTGAGAGCAATGAGGTTTGAGCAAGCAGATAATACACATATATTTTTTAACTTTGAAAATCCATTGTCATGAAGATAGAGGAGTTTCAGGTTCTTCAATCCACTCCAAAATTTAGTGTTTGGTAGAAACTTTATCTGAAATGTTATTAAAAATATTTTGAATTCCACTATTACTTTTCTATAAATAGCATGGAAAATAGTAAACATTATACATCTTTTAAAATTCAATATTTCCTACATGGCAATTAATAAGCAAAAAGAGCCTTACTAATTATCCAAATGATGAGGGGACCAAACATGCATATACTGGGCATCTGGAACAAGTTACGATCATCAGAGTAATGAAATACATCATCGTATGTATTTTCTTCAGTGGAAATTCCTTTGTATTAGGTTGACTGTTTAAACGTTTCTAAGATACTTTCCTCAAATACAGGATTAAAGAGTAAAATGTTTTTTGTTTGTTTTGTTTTGTCTTTGAGACAAAGTCTATCCCTGTCGTCCACTCTACAGTGCAGTGGTGTGATCACGGCTTACTGCGCCCCTGAAACCTTGGGCTCATGCAGTCCCACTGCCTCAACCCTCCAAGTAGCTGGAACTACAGCCACATACCACCATGCCCAGCTGAAGAAGTATCCTTAATCCAGACTACAGATTTAAATAGTAAAATATACCAAATCATGTATTATATGCTTCTATTAAAAAAAAATTGTGCACATTTAAAATTTTGCATTTATATAATTTTTTGTATTTTTCATTTATTTGTAAATTATTAAAATTAAAATATTATTAAATATTATTAAAATTAAAATATTTAAATTAAATATTTTAGTTAAAAGACTGAGAAAATTATTATGGATAGATAACATGCTTATTCTACTTAAATTTCATTTATATGCAATTATCTGAAATAGCTACTGTTACCTGATTTCCATGGAGATCAAGTTTGATTAATTTGGTACAACTCTGAAGTGGATGAATATCTGTGATAAAATTGTTTGAGAAGATGCATACTCTAAGAGATATACAAGATTGAAAACTTTCCATAGATTTTAAGTGAAGGCCACTGAACTTCACAAAGACAAAATCTTTTTGATCTTCTATTATGTTTTCATTATAATGACTCCATTCTTCATGACTGATTAACTCTTCTCTGATTGTTCCATGAAACATCTAGGAAAGATGAGAAACTGTTTTCAAAGATTTTGTTCAAGTTTCCAAAATCTGAGAACAAACAAAAATTGGCAAGAGATAGGTAGAAAATGGATAGAAAAGTTGAAATTAAAATATCTAAGTCCCATAGAACTTTTATCCCAAAATGTCTCAAATATCTAACATATTCTAAAACTACTATTTGGAATGTTATCACTGCCCTCACCAATTAACAAATTGGTAAGAGAAGAAAAATTTAATTTTTCATAGAATACTTAACATGAAAATTAGTGAAGTAACTGATATAAAACATCACTTTCAGGCAAGACAACTAACAACAAACTGTACCTTGCATAGATGGTAAAATAATTTTGCTTAAAAAACATAGTTCAATAAAGGAATGCATTGAATATTGAACAAGTCAGGAAAGTGAAAGTCTCTGTCATAATCAAGACTATGTCAAAGACGCTGAAAAACTACAGATTAAATGAAGTGAAAGTGCAATCCAGACCTTCAGCTATTATGAACAATATTTATTTCTTAAAGAGACAATTTATTAACACATTATTTTTCGTGTTCAATTCAGTTAGCCGATTAGAATACAAAATTCTAAGCTTTAATATTTGACTTTATCTAAAACATTTAGATCAAAACTTTTTGATATAATTTTATAGTATTCTCATACATACGACTTTTCCCATGTTATGGGTAATTTCGGGTTTCATGAAAGGTACTCAGTCAGTGATAGCTGCGAAGAGAATAAGGAGCTAAAGTGGTCTATTTAAAAGCATGTTGTAAGATTAACCACCTTCTCCATTGAAGTATCAATTTTTACCACGTGGAAGTAAACTAAATCAGTATAATTCAAATGAGGATAAATGTGAAAATCCAGATAAACTCTTATACTTTTTCAAAACACTGTCTACTTTTTACAATATACCCTGGCCAAGAGCATAAAACTAAAATCCTCAAAGTCTTAAGTATCACCTAAGGAATTTAGTTAAAGGGTACCATCTTATCACTACTAATCTCCAGGCCAAATACCCAAGAATCTATAATGTAACACACAATTCATAAACACTTTGAGAAAGATGAGCCTAAACTACAGGTAAATAAGTCTTCCACATATAAAGAGCAGGATGTATAAACAAACGTTTACGAACTAAACTCATGAAGTAGATCCTAGAATTCAAGGTGGTATCCACAGGTATCCTATCATGTGGACTCCCCAAAATAGAAAATATCTCAATAATCTCTCAGGCTCTTCTTTCAAAGAACTACTTTTAGATTTTGGTAAATAAAGACAGGCTAACTCCAGTAACAGTTTATAACAGGGTTGTGAGAGACCACATACAGGGCACATCAGGATACTTCAAGACAGACAATGCTCAAATGTTTAGAATAGAATAGAAAGTATAGAATCCATTTTTTTGAAGCCAATAACTATTCTGCAAGAAATCTATAAAGTGAGAGTCACACCAAATAAATGCATCATTTGTTTTATGTGCATGTAATTCTTAAAATTAGTAAATAATCTGGAGAGCAGGGACTGTTAACAGAAAAACTGAGTGAAAAATACAGTTTCCCCTATATTCCTTCATGCCTCCCAACCCCCATAACTCTCCCCCATTATTAAAATCTTGCATAACTGGGGTACACATGATACAACAGATGAACCAATATTAATACTGTATTAACTAAAGTCCAGAGTTTACACTGGGGTTCACTTGTTATGTTATGCATTCTACATGTATTTTGAAAAATACAAGACACATCCATCATTATTGTGTCATTCTCTTAAAGTCCCCTGGGCTTCACCTATCCCTTCCTCCCCCTCTATCAAGTCCCTGACTACCACTGAATTTTTAAATGTCCCCAAAGTTTTATCTTTTCCAGAATGTCATATAGTTGAAAGCACACAATACACTGGCTTTTCCGATTGGCTTCTTCCTCTTAGAAATATGCATTTAAGTTTTTTCTACATCTTTAAAAAAAATAGCTTATTTTTTAAAAGTACTGAATAAATTCCATCTTATGGATGTAACAGTTTAATTCATCTATTCACCTACTGAAGATAGCTTAACTATCTCCAATTGCACAATTATGAATAAAGCTGCTATAAAAATCTGTGTACAGGTTTTTCTGTGGCCACAAGTTTTCTATTCATTTTGAGTAAACACCAAGGAGCTTATTTACTGGATCATATGGTAAGACTATGATTCATCTTGTAAGAGAACTACACTGTCTTCCAGTTTCTGTGCCATTTGCACTCCTACCAGCAATGAATGAGAGGCTCTATTGCTCCACAACTCTCCTGCATTTGGTGGTGTCAAGGTTTGGATTTTGGCCATCCTTAATATGTGTGTAATGGCATCTTATTGTTTTAATTTGCAATTGCCTAATGATATTATGATATTGAGCATCTTTTCATAAGCTTTTTGCCATCTGTGCATTTCTTTTTGTAAAGTTCCTATTCAGATATTTTGTCTGTTTTCTTGATTGGATTGCTTTCTTATTATCAAGTTGAAGAGTTATTTGTATTATTTTGGATACCAGTATTTACCAGGTATGTGTTTTATAAAGATTTTTCTCTCAGTGTATGGCTTGATTTTGATTTTTCATTATCTTAATTGTCTCTTTTTTTTTTAGTTGATAAACTCACAAAAAAGCTTTGGATAACCAACATGCATCAAAATAGAACATCTGAGGTGCTATTTTTTCACATAACACTACAAGTGTCTTTCTACACTTCATCAGTGCAGCAGTACACAAATTGTATATATATTTTTATGTATATATATATATATACACACACACATACATATTTAATACACAAAGTTAGGTATATAATTATAGATAACTATATGAACATATAAATTTTTTTTTATTTTAAACTATTTCTCACGCTGACAATTACATCTCTAATAGTCTATTCTGAAATTTCTTTGTAGAAAATAGTATTTTCTTTCAGACTTAATTTAAGGGACAGTGCTATTCAAGCATAAAGATATGGAGCTTATCATCTGAAGAGTAGATTAAGAAAATGTAGTATCTATACATATGATGGAGGACTACTCAACTATAAGAGAATGAAATAACGCTTTCTGCAGTAAGGAGGGAACTAGAGGCCATCATCCTACATCAAGTAACTCATGTTCTCACTTACCAGTGGGAGCTAAACTATGGCTACACAAGGGCGCAAAGAATAGCATAATAGCCATTGTAAGGGATGAAAATTACCTGTGGGGGACAATGTATATTACCTGGGTGGTGGGCTGCACCATAGGCCCAGAGTCCACCATTATACAATATATTTGTAATGGAATTTAAGGTGTAGCCTCTAAATCCATTAAAATAAGAAAAAATCAAGCAATGTTTTTAACTAAAAACAATTATTAATGTCTGTAGGTTCATCAATCAGCAAATAAGTTTTTATTTTAAATTTTCTGGATTAATGTTGTCTATATGTCATCTGACCATATTAATGATCTACTAATGATATCATTCAGAAATGAGAACTTTTGTCTATTAGTTTTATAAAATGAGAGGTTCTGCACTTATATGAAGCATTCAAACTTTACCTATAAGATGAATAACCTTGTTAGAAGCTTTGTGACATTAATACTGTGTAACCAATGTCATAAAATAACATCTCCACTCCATAGAATTTTTAAATATGTTCAATTTTTTTCTGTATGAAATGAGTAATGTAAAATTGAGGGATAATTACGTTTCCCACCACACACAGGGGAGCACTACGTTGTGCTAGCTTGGGGTGCTCAACAGAATTGCTGCCAAATAGATCAAGCAAATGCCTAAAAATAGTTAGAAAAGAGATGTGACCCATCACTTTTAAGGGAGAGGCAACCAGTATAAACCAGCCTTGACAGCTTAGAACTATTTTATCTGACCTATAATACCCTTTAGCTAATTCTATTATTCTATTATATTAGAATTACATTATATTATTCTATTATATTATTATTAGTATTATATAGTATTATAATAATATATTATATTATTACTAATATATTACTAATTAATATATTGGTAATATAATTAATATATTAGTAATTAATATATTATTACTAATATATTACTACATATTAGCATTATAATATACTATATAATATATAGTAATATATAGTATTATAATAATAATAGTAATTAGTATTATTAATACTACTAATAATAGTATTATATTACTAAATCTCGGCCTAGTGGAAAATTATAATAACATTAACATAGGTTATATGAAGGTATATGGTTGTACAGTGTATGGCCGATTTGTTTACATATGAAGACGTGATGATACACGTGTGAGAGCTGTGTGTCACTCGCTGGAAAGAACTTTAGGCAAGACCACAAGTAAACAGCACAGATTAACTCTCCAAAGAAGAGTAACTCCTGCCTCCCCAGGAATGAATGTCCAGGGAAGCCCTGTGCAAAGAGCGAAGAGTCTGAGAATCCCTGTGCAAAGAGTGAACAGCCAGAGAACTGAATGTCTGGGAAGTGCCTGGGCAAGGAGTGAATAGCCAACAAAAGCCTCCTTCACGGGGCATGGACACCTGCGTGAATGATTGGTGATAAACCATCTAACTCACCACACTGGACTTACATGGCTCCATTTCAGTTGGGGGGCAGTTTTTCTACACTATCCTGAGATTTTTCTAAAGACAAGTTAATTAGAGAATTAGTTTGACTGACATTCTTGCCTTATGTGAAAACATCTTACAAATGAGACATATAGTCTGAGGAAGAAAAGGATTATTGGGTCACACAAATCCAAATTTGAGATAATTTTCATGACATTACTCAATTCAATGCCTTTTTTTCTCCCTTTTGTTCAACAGTGAACACTGTAGCTTTAATCAAAAAGATGTCTACTTAAAAAAAAAAGTGTAAGAATTAAATACTAGTGTGATTAAATCCAAATTATTTGAGATAATCTTCATATCACTTAGTACAATGCATTTTCCTGTGATGTACAATTGTCTTTTTTTAGCTTTAATTAAAAATATAACTATTATGATAAAAAACATCAAATAAATACTAACAATTAAATTCTAAAGTTATTAAGGGGACTCCCAGGCATCATGGCTTCAGAAATTAAAAAACAACAACAAAACTGTTTCTTAATTCTTAAAAGTTTTAAAGAAAATCCAATACAAAACAATGGAATTAACCATGGTAAAGAAAATAGGCAGCATTGAAATATTAACTTATATTTAATTCAAGTAAAATTCTAAATAATTCAGAAGTTTGGCATCTTAATTAATTAAATATCCTAAACTCTATCTTAGGATTCCACGCTTCTCTCTCAGTACAATCCCACTTGGCAAATAATTGCTTAGTCATTATTTAGATTTTGGTCCTTTGTCCACATCCCCAATTTAGAGATTATATATTTATTTGTGTTATTATTAATGATCCTCTTTCTTACTAAATTACATGTATGTTGAGAACAGAAAGCTTGTTTTACAGTCAGGTATTTATTTTCATATTTTAGCATGGGACCAAGAACTGAGTTAGATCTCAATACACATCTAAATAACATTGGCTAAAGGTTCAGACCTATGGGCCTCAGGTGAACTGGCCCATCTAATATGGTTCATTCCCATGTCTGATGCTATGGCAAAGACAGTCAGAAGGTCAAGTTCAGCTGGAATGCTGAAATGACTGGGCCTTTGGTTCTGTACTGCTTCAAGGCCTTCATCTTTATTTATTTATTTTTTTTTGTAGAGACAGAGTCTCATTTTATCGCTCTCAGTAGGGTGCCGTGGCATCACACAGCTCAAAGCAACCTCCAACTCTTGGGCTTAGGCAATTCTCTTGCTTCAGCCTCCTGAGTAGCTGAGACTACAGGCGCCCTCCACAATGTCCGGCTATTTTTCTGTTTTTTTTGTTCAGCCAACGCCGGGTTTGAACCCGCCACCTTCAGTATATGAGGCCAGCACTCTACTTGATGAGCCACAGGCGCCGCCCAGGCCTTCATCTTGATCGGGACTCTCCATGTCATCCATCCATCTGTGTCTGCAACAGGGAAGCCACACTCTCCACATGCTTAACTCAGGGATCCCAAAAGCATAAAGTCAGAACCTGTTGGCTTTCTTAAGACTTAGACCCAAATCGTAAAGCATCCCCTTACCCTCAGTTACATTATATTGGTTAATACAAATTCTGATTTTTCAAGCAGTTAGTAAGCTACATAGAGAGAAAAGGAACGGAAATATTTAGGTTATGTTAAACATGAAATTTCCAGTTTCCTTAAGTACTAAGTATGACAGTATCGCTGACATTTCACTTTGGTGCTTCTTATTTTATTTATATTGTGAAGATGCATCCTCATTCTTTCAAATGTGCATTTCGGCTTGTGATTATCTTTTAAAAAAACATTTAAGAGCAATTTTTTGTGAAACTACAGATAAGTCAAAAATTCATGTCATTTTTGAGTATTAGTTCCATCATGGAACCAGTGTAGCCCAGTCAGCCTGAAGTGTCAATGAAGTGTTTGGGAAGAACGTAGCTGATAGAACAAACAATATGTCTCCTTTCTGTAATAGAGGGGAAAACATCCCCTGAGCCCTAAATTTCTATTTCATTTTCTCCCTTAGTTTTCTGTAGACATTTTTTTCTCTATGACTGCTCTTCTTTGAAGAGGAACAAAAAGCCCAAATGCCTATACAGAATATTATTTTTCAATTTATTATTCTTCAATTAGTTTGGTGGCCTTATTAAAATGTGGAATCCAAAACCAAACAGTATTATTTGTGCACAATTAACGGGTTTACTACTTAGCTGAATTGGTGTGTTTTACTCGGGTAAAATAATACTCATAAATACCTGCAAATACTCTGTGGCAAATACACTGACATGATAACACTACTCTGGTAGCTTAAGACTATTTAAACAATCATCGTCACAGTTTTATTATATAGAATATAAACAAATAAACTGCCTAGACTTTTTAACCCTGACAGTCAACTGCCAAGGAAATAAACCCCCACTCAGCTTGTACCTTTTCAAATTTTTACTTAAAAATTAATACTAATGAAAATTAGACAGAAAAGGAGGAGAACAAAAACCACTGGTCTTACGGCACATTTACTTCCAGCATATTTTATGTGAGTAATGTAGTCATACTGGGAAAAAACTAGTATCTATTTATATGGCCATCATTCCCATATCCAAAAAATACTCCATTTAATACTCTATGTGACAGAGTTTATTACATCACTCTTTTTTAGTCCCCCCAGTTATTATCATTATCTGATTATTTCAAATTTGGTTATTTTTTCATTGTTTACCTAATTGGAATGTAGTCCCCAAATACACCAGCTCTGTTAACTTTCACTCCCTTGGGTGCTTACCTAGCTCCGCATTTTTAAATTAATTCCAACTATAAGCTGACATTCTCCAAATTATGCCACAAATCTCTAACACAGACTTTGCAAACTCCCTGCTTCAAGTGATCTTCTAGCCTCGGCCGCCCAAAGTGTTGGAATTACAGACATGAGCCACCATGCCTTGTCATTCTAACCCAGACTTCGGTCCTGAACTCCAGACTCAGGAGAGTCTAATAATGTACACAGACACATTCACACACTAACTTCTGTTACATACTCATTGCATATATACAGACACATATATATACAGACATATTTCCATATATATATTGCATATGTAGACATATATATAAACATATATATATATATATACTGTGTATTCTACATGTCTAAAACAAATTTCTGGATTATATCTATTACTTCACCAACTTACCCATCCAAACCTTTTCCCCCTCAGTTGATGACAAGTCCATATTTAGTCAGTCATCTTTGACTCCTTTCTCTCACACTGTGACCCATTCCTATTCCATCAGCACATTTTAATAATTTTTGTCTTCAAAATATATCCAGAATCTTCTCTTTATCTGCACTGTTAGCATCTTGGTCAAGCCTTCAATACCTCTCACCTGGATTATTACAGTAACCTCCAAACAGGTTTCCCTTCTTCTATCATCTCCCACCTCATACTTTCATATTTCTGAATGATCTCTTTAAATATACCTATAAGGCAAGTCAGTCCAAACCCCTGCAATGGCTTTGCTTCACTCAAGAGTAAAAACCAAAATCATGTGTATGGCCTTTTGCTACCCCTCTGACCTCTCTTGCTACTTCCCACATTTCCTCACTCTCAAATCTTCTGTATTTACTAATAAGAATGTTCATTAACAAAAATTGTTTTAAATGATACAACTATGAATAATAGTTCATCTGCCTTTTTACCCGAATGCTTAGTGCACAATTAAGTAACAGGGTCAGGCCTTAAGAAGAAAAACTTAAGTTTATGACAAGCTTATATTGCTTATATGCCTGAAGATCTTAAGAAATGCAGGATCTTCAAATACACAGTACGGTGTGGTAAAACGAGCTCTGGGTTTGAGACTGAAATAAATTCCTTAAACCTTGTATTACTTACTAATTGCGACAGCCTGACTAAGTCATTATTCTGATTCTCAGCTTTCTTATAAGTATAGAGAAATTCAATCTATGAAACTCATTATAAACTCGGTGCTCTACAAGAGAAATACCTGTACATAGCTACCAAAAATACATCTAAGAAGACAGATTTATTCCTAAATGTTATAACATTTAGAATTAACCTGCACATACAACCAGATGACAAAGAAGCACCCAACATACTACAAATGTTTGGAGCCTGGGTGCAGACTCAATTTTATTCAATTACCAAAGAAAACACCCTGGAGGTGGCCTGTGTAGCCTACGATGTAAACCCAAAACGGAGCTGGGGCGGATCACACTCCAGGAGCAGCAAGGGCAAAGAAGCCAAAAACCTAAAGCTCCTAGTAAGAATAGATTTCAAAGATTCAGGCTGCGCGTCTAGCTCCAACCAAGAGAGAAGTCACAAGGCAACAGCGGCCTCGGGGTAGAAATCCGTCAAGACAGCCTTGGGAACCGCTCCTGGCTGATTCAAACCACCTGTTGGGACCGGTCGCCTTGGGAGAGAAAGTGGGACCCTGCTGCGGTTTCGTCTTCCTCCTTAGTGGGTCGGTTCTAACAATTTGCCGCCCAGACTGAACCACTCACCGGGGCAACTGGGCTGTCAGGCCTCGGGAGCTGAGAATAGGAGGCCCAGACCCTGCACTGTCCGACAAATCGCTAGGTGTTCATTTGCGCCACAGGCCGTTACTAAGGAAACGAGGCAAAGATCCTGGCTCACCCCATCACGGCCTCGCAGGTGTTGGTCTGGGCGCTCTGGGGGCGTGGCTACGTGCTGACGCACGGAGAGGGCCGGACGGACGGCCGCGGTACGGCCCAGAGCGCATGCGTGCTGTGCGGCGCGGGCTAGAGCTGGCGGGGCTATGGCAGCTGCGGGGCCCCTGTCAGAAGTGTCTCTGCGAGAAGCCACTCAACGAAAACTGCGGAGGTTTTCGGAACTGAGAGGTACAGAAGAAGGAACCCGCGTTCTCTGGGTTAATGGAGGGGGGGCTTTATGTCTGAGGACATTTGCCGCACCGTCACTTCCTGTCTGCGTCCCACCTGCGGGCTTGGGACCCTGACCCCGGAAGAACTAGCTGATAATTCCTGTTGACTTTTTAATTGTCGTTGTCCCTTATTTACGTTATGTTTTTTTAATTTTATTTCTAGTAGTTTAAATATCAAAACAACAGAGGAGGAAGAAGAAGAAAACTAACTTGAGAGAAGTTATGCCTTGTTTAGATCGTTAATAAAAGATGTTTTAAATAAATTTAAAAGATCTGAAGCGTTTTGACCCTGAGAAATGACCTAGTATCCTTCTACCTACCCTCCTGCTTCACCAGTTTGTTCCGTAGTTGCTTACTGGGTGGGGGGCATACCATGAAGAAGTTACAAGTTAAAAACTTAAAAGAGGAACTTTGACATCCAAAAACAGGCTCTGTCATTTGTCATTCCCTATACAATTATCTAATAAAAGTGATACATACTTCATGCAATGAATGCTTAAAAAGTACAGGTACTAAAACTTGGAAAATAGCAAAATGTTTAGAGATATTAGATTCTAGCTGACAAGTCCTGTTAACTAATAAAAAAAAACTCTTATTCATCTTTTTTGTTGATAAAGAAGAGCTTTCAGCTGACTACCAAAAGTGTGGTCTGTCTTTTAATGAGTTCATCAGGGAATTGGGACTTTATTATCGAAAATTTTGTGCTATTCTAATCGCCCCCATGAGCTTGCATGGCTCGTCTAAAGTGGAAAAAATAAAAGTACCTACATCTTAAACAGCAATGCTGAACAAATGGAACCTTGGATTGAATGTTTCTCAGCCAATAAACACGAAGTGGACCGGAAATACGAGAACTGATTTTCAAAGTTGGAGATTCATTTATTTCTTTGTCTTCTTTTCTTATTTAAGAATTAAAGTAATAATCTTTGACAAGTTAAAATTACCTATCTTAATCAAGAAACATATCTTTCAAAAGTAAATTTGAAATTTCTAAATAAATGCTATTATAGAACACAAAAAGAGGCAGTAATCAAAAGAGGGGGGAAAAAGAAAAAACTGGGGAGCAATCTTCATTAGCTCTATTTTGGATCATACTCATGTGCCATTAGTTATTCCCTAATTCTCAAATGCAGAAAGTAATATTTCTGAGGATGATAATAAGTGTTAGCCTTCCCCTCACCCCTTTTCCAAATAGTCAAACCTATAACAGCTAGAAAATTCTGACGGTTTTTGTTACCATTTCCTTTTTCCAAATAGGGAAATCTGTGGCAGCTGGAGAATTCTGGGACATAGTTGTAATAACAGCAGCTGATGAAAAACAAGAACTTGCTTATAAGCAACAGCTGTCAGAAAAGTTGAAAAGAAAGGAGTTACCCCTTGGAGTTCGATATCATGTGTTTGTTGATCCTGCCGGAGCCAAAATTGGTATGCGTTTTATGGTCAGGTTTATAACATAGGTCCTGGGCACAGTGATCATTGAAGAAAAGTTTTATGTGGCTTACAGTTTATAAGCTGCATACCCCTCCCAGCGCTTTTATAAACTTTAAAATTTGAAAGTAAATTGACTTATTTTTTAAGAAAGATAAAAGAAACTGTACCCATTGTAACTTAGCTTCAATAACTTCCAGAATGTTACTTAAGAGAGAATTTTATTAGTCTTATTAAAATTTAGTCACATGGTGAATATTGTTGTGGACCTTATCAGTAGAGCCCTTAAGGTCCCTCCCCACTCTATAGTTTCTTCAGAAATTTATATGAAGAAAACAAATTTGGAAAAAAACAAACACTTAGCCTTTTGGGACCACAAAACAAAATCCAAAACAGCACAGACTAATGGCATAACTATTATAAAGTATTGATTTTAAAACTCCAGTTTTGGTCAATTTTGTTCTTTGACTATCTTTTGCAAATAAAAGTAAATGCTATCTTCCTGAAAGCTTTTTTCTTTCTAATACTTAAAATTGGAGCCAAATGATACCAGAGATAAAGTGTCTGTACATCACATTAGCATTGTTGGAATTAGCCAATGCTGTTTTAACACTTTTATTATTCCCATTATATAGGTGAGATCTGAGACACTGAGACTCAATTTGCCCAAGGCAACTAGTGTGGTGGTTATATTGAAGATATTTTTTAGAAAACCAGGTTCTAAAAAAACGCTTTTTAGAAAGGAAATCTAACTTGCATATTTAATTATGTCTTAGGAAATAATTATTTAAGGGGGTATTGTAATTCCATATGAACGTTTGTACTTGAGTTTTGTAGTGTCTGACATTGTGTAATTTATCATTTCTTCTGTTTTTATTATTGTTATTCTGAGAATATTAGCTCATCATTTATTACTAAGTGTTTCATTACCAGTTGTTTATTTGCTATGGGATGTATTTAAATTTATCTTTTTGTCGATATGTTTAGTGTCTTGCTCCCAATAGATTATACCTAAAAACTAGAGCCTTGAAGTTATACCTCCTAAATTTACATCATTACGAAGTTACAGTAGGTTTCTATGAAATAAACTGTACTTTTTAATTTTACTTTTAAGGAAATGGAGGATCAACACTTTGTGCCCTTCGATGTTTGGAAAAGCTATATGGAGATAAATGGGATTCTTTTACCATCCTATTAATTCACTCTGGTAACTTATACTTTACTATTTTACATTTTATTTTCAGTATTCTACCTTTGATACCTTAGGAACTTTTCCTCCCATACTGTCCTTTTTTTTTTTTTTTAATTTTGTTATTCTTTCAAGTTATTCTGCTTTGAAAGCAAATATTTCATGCTTTTCTTGGTATCATTAGGTAACAAGTTAGCATGGTCATTTTGCAAAGTTTATCCTTAAAATTGTAGATCACATACATCATCACCTTTGCACAAATATTGTTTTGTTTTTGTTATGCATATAGGAAATTGTTTTTCTAGGACACAACTCATTCAAATATGAGCACTTCTCAGGAATGCACTAACAAAGATTATTGCTTTGGGAAGAGGCTGGTTTAGTACAGTTATTACTACACTTTTGCCTAAACTTGCTGTCTTACATTTTTGTTTGATTATTGGTAGCCAAAGGCTAGAATGCTGAAAAGAATTTTAAAAGTAAATGGAAATAGTGGCAAGGCACAGAGTTGACAAGTGAGTGTATGAGGGGGAAGCATACAGAAAAAGGAAGACATTTGAAAACGGAACAATAGGAAGGACACAATCTTAGAATAAAGGATAATTGTTTAAATCAAGTACCTTTAGTTATATGAAACTTTTGGTTACATGCAAACCTCTGTTATTTTTTCTCTATATGCTGGGGATCTGGTGAAAACTTTGTCATGGACTGACAACCAGTTTGGAGACAGGTATTTTAGAATCACTCATCTACTCAACTTCCAAGGCATTTTCCAGTTCTTATGAATCATATACAAAGCACTGATTTTTTTTTTATAAAGGCGATGTCAATTAAAGATACGTTTTTTGTAATTTTTTTCTTAAGAAGTAAGTTCTTAGGAGTCTGACATGATTGAAATGTACTATTTAAAATGTAGGTGCACAATCATGTTTTAGCCCATGGTGCTTTTTATTTGTTATACATGTGATTCGAAATAATTCACAGGCACCGCATTATACTGGAATTTGTTCTTAACTCAGAATTTTTAAAACTGCGTTGAATCAAATGGCTATAGGACAATTGCTCTCTGAATTTTTAATCTGAATAGTATTATTCTTAACTGAGTCACAGTTAATACATTATATGCATTAAATACCTTTAGAGAGATTTTGATTTTTGTAATCGATGCCCTTGGGTTTGGAAAAAAAAAATCACAATAATGCTTTTTTAAATGACTGTTTTGTTTAATTTTATAGGTGGCTACAGTCAACGCCTTCCAAATGCAAGTGCTCTGGGGAAAATTTTTACTGCTTTGCCTCTTGGTAACCCCATTTATCAGATGTTGGAATTAAAACTAGCCATGTACATTGATTTTCCCTCACATATGAATCCTGGGATTCTGGTCACCTGTGCAGATGATATTGAACTTTATAGTATTGGAAAATCTGAGTTTATAAGATTTGACAAACCTGGCTTTACTGCTTTAGCTCATCCTTCTAGTTTGACTGTAGGTACCACACATGGAGTATTTGTCTTAGAGCCTTTTGACTATGTAGAACATAGAGACCTTGAATACAGGTCCTGCCATCGTTTCCTTCATAAGCCCAGCATAGAAAAGATGTACCAGCTTAATGCTGTGTGTAGACATGGGGGGTTTTGTCAGCAGGATTCTGCTGGGGGTGACAGTGCCTATTTGAAATTAGGCTCTGATTATGTGTACACAGATAGCCTGTTTTACATGGATCACAAATCAGCAAAGAAATTGCTTGCTTTTTATGAAGAGATAGGCACATTGAACTGTGAAATAGATGCCTATGGTGACTTTCTTCAGGCTTTAGGACCTGGAGCAACTGTGGAATACACCAGCAACACATCTAATGTTACTAAAGAAGAGTCAGAGTTGGTGGATATGAGGCAGAGAATCTTCCATCTTCTTAAAGGGACCTCACTAAATGTTGTTGTTCTTAACACCTCCAAATTTTATCACATTGGGACCACTGAAGAGTATTTGTTTCATTTTACTTCAGATAGCAGTTTAAAGTCAGAGCTGGACTTACAGTCTGTAACTTCTAGCATCTTTCCACATATACCAGAACATTCTGGTAAAACCTGTATCATCCAAAGTATACTGGATTCAAGATGTTCTCTGGCACCTGGCTCGGTTGTGGAATATTCCAGATTGGGGCCTGATGTTTCAGTTGGGGAAAACTGCATTATTAGTGGTTCTTGCATCCCAGCAGAAGCTGTCCTGCCTGCACATTCTTTTGTGTGTTCCTTAAGCTTGAAGATGAATGAATGCCTAAAATATTCAACTATGGCATTTGGAGTGCAAGACGACTTGAAAAAAAGTGTTAAAACACTGTCAGATATAAAGTTACTTCAGTTCTTTGGAATCTGTCTTCTGTCGTGCTTAGATATTTGGAATCTTAAAGTTACAGAGGAACTGTTCTCAGGAAACAAGACACATCTGAGTTTGTGGACTGCTCGCATTTTCCCAGTTTGTTCTTCTTTGAGTGATTCAGTTACAACATCCTTAAAGATGTTACATGCTATTCAGAACAAGTCAGTGTTCAACCTGAATAGTTACAAGCTATTGTCCATTGAAGAAATGCTTATCTACAAAGATATAGAAGACATGATAACTTACAGGGAGCAAATTTTTCTAGAAATTAGTTTGAATAAAAAGAAATTTGATTTAGAGATACCTTAAATTTTATATGCTTACCCTTTCTTTGAGCAAGATTCCTAATTTAGTAGTTCTGTAGGAATTTTTTTGAAAAGAAGTGAATTAAGAAAAACTAAATTATTGTAGTGTAACAATAGTACAAAAAAGCCAATTTTTGATGGAAGAATATTTCAAGACTAAATTCATAACAGGTACTTTTTGGATATTTATCACACTCCATATCCATTAAAAAATGATAGATTTATGGAGTATTGTTTTGTTCATATAGTAAAGTAGTGTAAGAGGAAATTTTCTAAATATTTTTAAATAATTTTTCCATCCTCTTTGGGTTTTGGTTCCAATTAGGTTTTAAATACTTATTGGCAATTATCTCCTCAAATGTCATTCTATTTTGATAAATTAATAAAAATGGCATGTCTAGGGTTTTAGAGTACTAGAGGAATATAGAAATAGTTTTTTAGAAATTTATAGCTGACAAGTTGAGATCAAATCAATGCTTAATATATTGTTATTTTAGTTGATAAATAATTAGATACAAAGATTTCTAAAATTTATGGTAAAGATTTATGATTGATCTTAAATAAAATATGAATACACTTGAATATGTGTTTGTGTATCTTATAAATTTTCTTCAAATCTTTATTCCATAGGAAAATACAAACATATACACACACACAAAACTCAAGTTGTATGTGGGGAAGGTGGTAGGAATGATTGAGATTCATTAATACTCACTTCTACTGTGGACCTTTATTTCATCATTTCCTATTAATCCCTCTAACACAGAACTATTAAACTGGACTGATTTAACTTCAGTTCTTATTTTCTGCCCACTCACTGGTGATGTTGACAGGCAAAGATTGGCCAAAAGGTAGAGTGTGGCAGAATAGAAAAACCAAGGTAATACACACATGATTAACAGATTCAAGGAAATAAACATTGGCTGGAATCCCAAATTAAGTGTTCCTACTTTGTTATACGCATGTAAGTGAAATGTCTTCGTATCACAATCTAACAATTCGATTTGCAAAGAGTTTCCTGTTTTAAATTAACGTGAATAAATTGAAAGAACTGGTCTGTGCCACTTTTATTTATATATTAACATGTCAATATAAAAATAATTTGTAAATTGGAAGTAACTTCTAATC
Source organism: Perodicticus potto (assembly GCA_963574655.1). Taxonomy (NCBI): domain Eukaryota; kingdom Metazoa; phylum Chordata; class Mammalia; order Primates; family Lorisidae; genus Perodicticus; species Perodicticus potto. Next base: position 39,324 of record CAUYRH010001638.1, read on the forward strand.
CTTCAATTATGGTGGGGGGGGTGTGTTTCAAGTTTCTTCCCAAGGAAAAGTAAAAATATAATTGTTACTGTTTAACATTTATTGATTTACTTACAGAGCTCTCAGAGGACGTTATGTATCTGTCATTCATTAAATGTTCAGTATGTAATTTTATCTAAAGTGCCGTCAGTTATAAGAATCACCATTATTTTGTGTTCCGAATAAGAGAAAACACTACAAATAAAATACGATACAGTGCTTTGTTACTTGAAATATGGATATTAATTGGAGATGTTTTTAGATTCATTTAAATGTAGATTTGTATCATTTAACCCTGTTTCATATTCATATAAGTCAACAAAAAAGTGTAATATTTAGATATCATCAAGATTTTTCTGCAACTTTATATTCAGAGTAAAGTTCTTTGGAAGCACTTTCAACTTAGACTTATTGATTTCCTTAGGTCCACCCAGTACCATCTTCTGTGCTATCAAAGTTATTAGTAAGGCTGCCTTTCCTAAGAGCACTCTACTGCACTGCCATCTAAGTCTTTCCAAGCCATAGACCCAGATGCCGGTTCTACAAGTCTTGCTGCTGATGATTGACTTGTTGCATTTGAAAAATCTCACTTGCTTTTATGCCTCAGTTTAATCATGTGCCCCTACAAGGTAAGTAGCTTCTATTCAAAGTCAGAAGGAGAGTTCTGGTTAATTGATGTCTTATTAAGATGACAGTATGAAAATAATTGCTTGGTAAACCAGAAGTGACTTGTCTGCAACCCTCAATTACAGTATTGTGTGTGTGTATGGTTTCTCTTTGAGACTCTTCCCAGGAGGAAAATAAGTGGTAGCCATTGTTTAGCATTTATTTACTTGGCAGCATGTTCAGAGGATGTTACGTGTTTGTCGTTCATTAAATGCTCAATACTGTATTTCACCTAGTCATAATCCTTCTCAATGCCTGGAATCTAGTTGCTTAGAAATAGTATCTGTTGAAAAGATTTATCAGTTTGCTTGAGGTGTTTTATTTGGTGTGTAGTAGCACATAGGTATTGCCAACTGTACATAACTGAAATGACCCAGCTATGACCAAGTTCACACATTAGGAGATAAGTCCATGACTATTGCAGTCTGGCCAGTAAGTATTAGAACACACAATCAATTGTAAAATACTTTCTGTTGTCAGTGATGTTGAAATTTGGAGAAAAAGTGAATTAGGAAATGATCTATCTTCAGTGTCTGTTTTATCAAAAAGGTCTAGGAAAAACAAAAATACAAGTCATTCTTTAATCCCTGAGAGTTCAGGGTGTCCTAAAAGGTAATCCATAAAGTCACCATACATGGGGAAAATGGGAAATTGCAGCAAAATGCACATTTATTTACAAAATATCCATTATGAAATTTTACAAAGGCATTGTCAACAATTAGAGAATATTTTATAAATATTTTGTAAAATTTTATAACAACTATTTTGTATATAAAGGTGTTTTTAACTACAATTTCCCATTTTCCCTTGTATAGCACCTTTATACAAACCTCTGTAGTGTATATGATGATAAAGAGAATAGTATTTTTTACAATAAATGACTAATAAATTCTGCAATAGTCACAATTTGGGGGCCTTTGAATTTAGTCGCCCAACAAAAATTCTGGGTTTTTAATTTTCTGAATTTTATCAGTAATAAAAAAGTAAGGCCTACATGTATGCCTTTGAAATTAACCAAGTCCTCTTAATTTATAATTTTTTATTCCATAAAATCATGCCACTTAAATCTTATACTCATGTTTATAAAGACTTTCTATTATAACTATAGAAACTTATTGATAATTATTATTAAGAAGAGCATGGAAAAAATCCAGCATTTGCTAGTAGTCTTACATCCTTTATTATTTTAAGTAAAACAGGAAAAAAAAATCAGTATATACTAAGTTGAAATAAAGCTTCAAAACTTCAAGTGATACCCTGGAATTGGCAAAAATTTGATGGCATGAATCTAGCATTAACTTGAAGAACCTGGGGTGATCTCTTCATCTACTGTGGTTAACCAGCACTCCAGTGATATAAAAAGATTACCAAATTCACCAATAGAGTCCAAATCAAAACTTTGCTGGCTAAAAAAACATAGGCATGGCTGATACTTAGTGGTTCAGTCTATAGAGAATCAGAGACATCCTCCATATGGACCAGGACTCCCTCTAGAGTTGAACAATTTAAGGGGTCAGAATTAAGGCACTCCAATCTAATCTAGTCAATGTCCAAGATGGAAAAAAGTAGAAGAGTGTTAATAATAGGCACAAAACTGAAGGATTTCAGGTGCTCTCTGTGTTGTCCAAACCAGATGTTCTGTGTCAAGAACTAAATTGTTCTTATTAAAGGAAGGCCTTTTAAATTTATTTAGCACAAAAGAAATAACTGAAGCACCCATTATCTACTTAGTTTAACTTGAATCTTCCATGCCTGTAAAATTTTTGTGCAAATTTCTGTTGAGGCTGAGGAAGTCAACTTCTATTGTTTATACTTTGTGAAACTGTATTATTAATGTTCCTTCTATTGAACTTTGTCATGGATGGTTTTGTGTTTTCCTTCCATTACTAAAGTGCCAAACTCTACATAACAAACTGGTGTTCTTTGCAGGCAGAATGGGGACCAAAGACCCCATTCTTGGCAGGGGAGGGCACCCCCAGAAAAAGGAAAAATTAAAAAGTAAGCTGAAGGGTGACACCTGTGGCTCAAAGGAGTAGGACACTGGATACCGGCCCCATATGCCAGAGGTGGTGGGTTCAAGCCCAGCCCCTTAAAAAAAAAAGTAAACTAAAGGAGTCAGAACAAAGAAAAGTCAGCTTATTTACCTGGAGGCCAGCCATTGCTAAATTTCTTATCTGAAAAAGTTTATGGCCTTTCCTGAAATTCTGGCCTACTGTGGATAGGCTTACACAAATACCCCTGCTGAGTCTTATGAACATTTTGAGGAAGATAATGGCCATTAAAGAGATTATGGCAAAACCTGGAAAAAATACAATCTTTTAGGTTGTTTCCTGCCCTTTAAACAGATAAAGCAGATTCCCATTGTGGTGATTTGCATTTGGCTAGGGCAGAAACTAAGGGAACAAGCTCAAGCCCTGAAACATGAGAAGGAGGGCTTACATTCCTTATCACAGAGGAAAATCCTCTGTGGTGGTGATGAGAGGAAAATGCCTCTCTGCCACCAATTCCTCAGAGGAGATTAATGCCAGTGGCATTTTACTCCACAGTGAACAAGTGGGGTTTAACACCTCCCTAGGAATCTGTGTGTGTGACTCCAGACAGGAGGCTTCCCCCCACAAGGCTCAAGTTTCACATTCCTCAAAACTGCTCAAATCCTTAAAGTTAATAATAACAACAGGAGCTGATACGCTCACTCAGAGAAACTCCTGGTGTCTTTGTTCCCTCCCTCATCTTACCACCTGGGCAAAGAGATTTCAATAAAAGCTGAGTGAAAAAGAGACTTGAGGCCATTTGCTAGAGCTCACAAACTGGCAATGGTCTCCTGAGCCTTTGAAAATTCGGTGTCTCATGTCTCTTTCTTTATTGTCGTTCCTAACTTTATATTTCTTCAGTCAGTTGTGCCAGTGGGTCGTGCCAGGTCTTAATGGACCCTACTCTCGAGGCAGGACCCCAACATTCTTTATGCTCCCGTTTGTTGGTATACACAGACACTTTTGATTAAGTTTTTAATATGTAATGTAGGATGAGAAATACCAGTCTGGTTGGAGAATGACCCTTTTGTCCCTGAGACGTGAGCCACAGCAAACCAAACTTGCCATGTCATTTAGATTTGCCAATTTGTCTGTTAATATATTTAGTAGACCACTATTTTGGGTCAGGTTAAAATAATGAAAGCTGCCAGCTTTCTACCACATTTATATTTGGAAGGTGGGGAGGGTGGCTGCCTGTAAATTAGTCATATTATCAACCTGTGAAGCAACTTGATAATTGACATTTGTGTCTAAGATGTTATCCTAAGGGTGTTACTGCCAATGTAAGTTTAGTGATTGAAACTAACAGTTAATGTTTTTTTTTCTGGGCTGGTTGGACAAATAGTATATCTTCCTGAAGCCTCTGGCTTCAGGGGTGTCTTAGCTCTCCAATGTATAAGTTTCAGCCAATCAAGCCGAGCAGTTCATTTCTGATTGCCGCAGACTGGTGTGATCCATCTTCTAGTGTCATTTCCCAGCTACCTGTGCCAGAATTATACCCCTTCAATTGTGCTTCAATGCATTGCTGAAATAATCTAAACTGTAATATCTTTATTCTTTGGGTACTGTTTTATGACGTGTTACTCATCTGCTTGTTGAATCTCCAGCCTCCTTAAAAGCTTTTAAAATCTTTGCTATGAGCAACATGTTATGACTAAATAATCTTTATATGTGAATGATTTTTTCAATATTTCTTTTATTCACCAGTACTACTACTACTGGTGTTATACCAGTACTACTACTGGTGAATAAAAGAAATACTGAAACATTTTCTTTCAAAGCACATTCAGATAGTTCAGATAGTTCAAGTTAGTTTTAATTTACCACTGCCTTGTAGGAGAGTATTACATTGCCCACAATAGAATTAAAGCATTTACATCTTGAGGCAAAAGTCTTTTAAAACACAACTCCGTTAAAATCAAGTAAGTGTTCATTTCATTTACAGGTGGAGAAGTGTTGCACTGCTCAATGAAGTTTTACGTAATTGGTTTCCTTCTGTTATTTTTAGCTTTTAGGTTTGAAAGAATAAATTGTATACACTAACATACAGTTCTACAGACAAGTTCAAACCTTTTGGAATAAAAGCTAGAAAACTTTGTACAAGGAAATAATTATGATCATAACAAGCCATACAGGTGCAATTTTAAATACATAGACACAATGACAAGGTCATAACTTTCAAAATTCACTATATATCACTGAAGTCATTTTTAAATAAAATTTAATAAGAACATTACTTATAATTGGTTAAAGTTGATAGAGCTTCTAATTAGTCATTATCCAGTCAAACAAAGCCAATGGGAAGGAGGGAGAAAGTGGAATTTTATAAAATTTTTTTTTTACTTGTTACAACTGCTGATGCTTAAAACAAGTATTTGCCATACTGTCAGTAAGAGAAAGAGCAGTTTATGAAATTACCCACGTTTTCAGTTTCTGCAATCTATATATCTCTAGACTAAAAACATACTACAGTCATTTTAACCACGTTGATTCTGCTGATCCATGAGTATGGTATGTTTTTCCATCTATTTACATCCTCTGTGATTTCCTTCCTCAGTGTTTCATAGTTCTCCCTATAGAGGTTTTTCACCTCTTTAGTCAGATACTTTCCTAGGTATTTTAATTTCTTTGTTGCTCCTTTAAAAGTATTGTGTCTTTGATTTGTTTCTCAGCTTATTAGTGTTTTCTAGTTACATGATTGGATCATCAGCAAAGAGTAATAGTTTGATCTCCTCTTTCGCCATTTGGGCCCCCTTGATATTCTTCTCTTGCCTGATTGCTCTGGCCAGGAGTTCGAATACTATGTTGAAGAAAGGGGTGGAAGTGGGTAGCCATGTCTGGTTCCAGTTCTAAGTGGGAATGCTTTCAATTTTTCCCACTGATGTGATGTTGGCTGTAGGTTTGCCATTTTGGGAGGGGACACACTTATAACATTGAATTAAAATATACAGATAAAGATTAACCAAAATGTACGCGCCCTGTAATTTCTTGCAATAAAAAATAAATTTAAAAAAAGATTTAGCATATAGGATTAATTTGAAGATTAAATGAGATAATGTTTGTAAAGTAAAAAAAAAAAGCTATAATTTTCAATAAATTATAAAGGAAACAACAAAAAAAAAATCTCTTAGTCATATTATTTCACCCTAATATATTCTTTTTATATATTTAATTTACAATGTTTTGAATTTGTCTCTATTAGACTTCATAATATATAAAACATTGCTGCCCACTTCATATTCCCCCCCTTACTGAAAAAAGTAAGTAGGCATGTCCATTTTTAGAGAGACCTAATATTCCCTCACTTTATCTAGAACAGCGGTTCTCAACCTATGAATTGTGACCCCTTTTTAACAATAAAAATATAGCGTGGTATCAGGAATGAACCCAAATTCATTGTATGAAGGTTGTATGAAGTAGCAAATGTTTGATTTCCTTAAGTATTAAATTTGGTAGTTGATATCACTAATGTTTCACTCCTTTTTTTATTGTGGAGGTATATCTTCTTTCTATCAAACACACATTTTGCCTTGTGATTACCTTTCAAATTTGTTTTTAGAGTAATTTTGTGAAACCATGGATAAGTCAAAATTTTGTGCTATTTATGATTATGAGTTCTGCCCTGGAACCAATGCCATGAAGGCAGCTCAAAATATCAATGAAGTGTTGAAAAGGACATAGCTAATGAATGAACAGTGCGTCGGTGTTTTGAGAAGTTCCATTTTGGTAATTTTAATACTGAAAGTGAACCATGTGAGTGACCTGAGACCAAGGTAGATAACGATAAACTAAAAGTGGTAGTGGAAGCAAATTCATCTCAACCTATGTGTGAATTAGCAGAAAGGTTTGACATTACTATTCCAATAATATGGGACCATTTTAAACAAATCCGCAAGGTAAAGAAACTGGACAAATGGGTTCTACATCTATCCAGTTTCAGATAGAGAAATCATCTTGATTTCTCAGAAATAAATGAGCATCAGAAGGGAAATAATCTTGAAGCTTGTCTTTCTTTGCTGTCATGACATAAAGACAAACCATTTCTACACTGTATTGTTACTTATGATGAAAAATGTATTTTTGAAAATTGCACATGTTTGGCACAATGGTTGGATAAAGATGGAGTGCTGAAACACAGTCCAAATATTCTTCAAAAAAGATAATTCTGTCTGTTTGGTGGCATTATTCACTATAGCTTCATGAAACCTAGTCAATCAATTACAGCAGATGTCTGCTGCAATTGGATGAAATGTTGAGAATGCTTGTGATCAAGCTGCCAAGATTGGTCAGTAGACGCAGTCTAATCCTCTTGCAAGACAACATTAGACCACATGTCGCACAAACAGCACTGCTTAAAGTACAAAAGCTGACTTGAAAACTGTCATCCACCGAATATTCACCAGACCTTGTGCCAACTGACTACCACATCTTCCAGGCTTTGGCCCACTTCTTGCAAGGAAAATTATTCAGTTCTTAACAAGCTGTGGAAAATGCTTTTTGTGAATTCATCCCCACTCCATCTCCAGTCTTCTTTGCTGCTGATATAAGCAAGCTACCCTTAAGATGGCAAAACGGTGTTAAGAGTGTAGGCTCTTACTTTAATTTCCTGTACTGCTTCTTATTTGAGAAACAATAAACTAAACCTTTGATTTGAAATAAGATGTTTCATGTTTAATAAAATATCAACTCTTACTCAGCTACATTCTAAGCTAATGATATAGGCTTTATATTTTTCAATCACATAACCCTTTATATTCAGTAATATCAAACTATTATCTGATACACATTTCTAATTATGCATGAAGGCAAAGTTGGAGAAAGACTGCAAAAGAAGTATATTTTAAAATAATGGCATTTGCTGGGCACCCATAGCTCAATGGTTAGAGCACTGGCCCCATGAACCAGGGATGGCGGGTTTGCACCCAATCAGGGCCTGCAAAACCAAAGAAAAACAACAACACTAACAATGGCATTGCATTTTATTGGGTATTGAGAGAAAAAGCAATGTCAATACCATTTCAACCTTGCTTCAATTATTGGGTCTGTTTTTATGCCCCATTTTGCTCCCTCAAAGCAAGCCTTTTAGTGTTATGATTCATACTACTTCATAATATTCTATACTTTTATTTTTTTCTGTAATTTTTTGCGTGGGTTTTTTCTTTGGTTTGTTGATTGATTGGTTTGGTTGTTGTTGTTATTGTTGTTTTGAGACAGAGTCTCATTCTGTCACCCTGCATAGATTGCTATGGTATCGTAGCTCACAGCAACCTAAAACTCTTGAGCTCAAGCAATCCTGTTGCCTCAGCTTCCCAACTAAGTGGGACTATCGGCACCTGCCACAACACCTGACTAGTTTTTCTATTTTTAGTGGAGATGGAGTCTTGCTATTGCTGAAGCTAGTCTTGAACACCTGAAAGTAAGCAATCCACTTGCCTTGTCCTCCCAGAGTGCTAGAATTATAGTTATGAGCTACCATGCTCTGCTTTGTTTGTTTAACCTTTTTCAAATGTATTATGTGCACTCAGATATCTGGAATTTTGCTTCCCATTTAGGTGTAGAAAACATTAGCTCAAGCTCTATTCCAAATGCCTTAAATATCAAAAACTCTTCCCAAATGTCTGTGAAATTTCTGGAGATCATGTATCTTCACAATTGCCTTTAGCTGTAAGCATCCATTTCTGGTGAGTCAGTTTTGTTCAGGCATATATGTGATTTTCTCACAAATCTTATGAGCTAAATGCTTATTTTTCACTCAATGAGCCTCAATTCTTTTTCCTACACCTACCACATCACCTCATGCCCTCCAGAAGACGCCCTTCTTTACACAATTTGTATGTGTAGCACATTTTTCTGAATATTTGGGGCTATGGAGGAAAGGACGGAAGGAAAGAGAAGAATACAAAAGCAGTGAGAACACAATACTGAATAATAGTTGGTCTTAGAAATTCTTTGACATTCTGATCACCAAGAGTTTCTTCACTCGCTATTTTGTTGTAATCTAGAATTATCTCTGACAACTCTTTTCCTCTTTCCCTGACCAACACCTCTCCTTTCACTATAAAGGCACAAACCATCTAGATTATCTCTGGGAGCTTTCATACTTCTCATTCCAATCGGTTGCCCAGTTCTCTTCTCTCAAGACCCTATTTCAAACAGTGAGTTGATCTTTGCTTATCCAGACACACCAGAATGCTGGATGGAATCAAAGGGTATTTCATTACCAAGATCCACTTTCATTTGAAGGTTTTAGTGCCCTGTTATACAGCTCCTTTCTTTACCTTTGAAAGTTGGATATAAGAGAGATGAGTGCAACCAAAAAAATCCCTGTAATCAGTGATAGGCACTTGTCACATATCAGTCATTATGACCCTTTTCTCTGCAGTGTCCTCTTCTGCTTACTGTTGAATCATGATCCCTATGGTGATGGCAGGACCTTGAGCTGAACTTAACACTATGAATAATATGAAAATAATTTTAGTCAGCAAAATCTATGAAAGCTTACTCCTATCTGAGTTTGAGACATATTGTTGCCTACTCCTGTGATGTAAGAATATGCCATAAAACTTTGTAGTCTTGTCTCTGTCTTTGCTGAAGTATACCAGTGGCTCCAAGAAGGTCAAAATTTCTGAAATGGGTTCTGGTGAATACACTAAACGATTCCTGAGTTTACTTATTTTCAAACAAGTATACATATTTTTTGAGTTTTCCAAAGCACTGTAATTTAACAATAATGGCTATTGAAATGCAGCAATTTCTTTGTAGCTTTACACAAAGAAAGATATCACTTCAGCAATTCTCTCTTCTTTGTCTCGTATCATTAGTTTCCATCCTTTATTGGGTAATTCCCAGTAGCAGACAAATATTCTGTTATTTTTCTATTTCCAAAAACTCTTGACACCACTTCCTTCAACTATTGCTTTATCTCTTTGCTTTTTTTTTTTTGAGACAGAGTCTTACTTTATCGCCCTTAGTAGAGTGCTGTGGCGTCACAGCTCACAGCAACCTCCAACTTCTGGGCTTAGGCGATTCTTTTGCCTCAGCCTCCTGAGCAGCTGGGACTATAGGCTTCCGCCACAACACCTGGCTATTTATTTTGTTTTTGTTGTGGCAGTTTTGCCAGGGCCGGGTTTGAACCCATCACCCTCAGTATATGGGGCCAGCCCCCTACCCACTGAGGCACAGGTGCCACCCTATTTCTTTGCTTTTTGTACACTAAAATTCTTATAATATATTGTCTGTTCTTTTCTCCAGTTGTTATCCTCCCATTCATTCTCCAACCCAATTCAGGCTTTTATTCCACCTCTCCCCCACTACTGTCCTCACTTAACTTCTTCTAAAGATTCATCTTGCTGAAATCTAGTCATCATTCTCATTTTCATCTTTAGACTCTTTCTGATTAATCATTTGCCTCCACTAATCACTACTTTGACAAGCATTTTTTACTTGGCTTTAAGGAGCCACACACTACTGGTTCTTTTCCTAACTCTTTGGTTATTCTTTTTATGTCTTCTGAACTGATTCCTCATCATCATCCTTACGTCTTATCACTAGAAGGTCACAGGTTGTTGTGTTTAGAATTCTCTATTCACATTCACTCCTTTGGGATATCATCCATTATTACAATATCTAATATAATAATTATAGCATCAAATAATAATTTCATTTGTGTTACCAAATCTCAAATATGTATTTCTAATTATCAAAGGATAACTCTAAAAAATGTTAAAAATATAACTGTCCTATAAATTATGAACATGTGTCTAAATGTTAATTAATTAATGAGGAAACTAACAGAATAATGAAATTGGTTATATGTTGTTCCAGATCTTACAAGGATGAAAATTTACATAAATTATAAAGAACTTTGTTCAATAATAGAGTAATACCAAAATATTTAAACAAAGAGACTTAAAGACCATTTACCAAGAGTTTTTCTAAGAAGTTCTTGTTTTAATAAGAGGTAGGCTATAGGTGGGATTTTCTGGAATGTGGACTCTTAAGATGCATTTTAGAATGAAAATTGTTTCTTAATGTGTGCCTTTGAGATTAATATTTGCACAAGAACAGGGACAGAGCAAGAGTAAGCAGAAGAGAGCTCAAGATGCAAGGCCAGTGACAGCTTTAGCTGTAGTCCCAAGAGGAGCTCTGATATTAGAGTGTCACTTCATTGTTATCCTGGGTTGGACATGAGTGGACAGAATTTATATAGTCCATCAGTCATCCTTTCCCAGGTGCCAAATTGATATGGAAATCTGGAAAAGTAGTACCACAGGTAAGATAGGTCTCTATGACTGAAGAATTCTGTGAAAGGGGCTGACAGCTAAAGGCTATCTAGTGACAGCACACCCAGTAGCTAAAGTAGCAAGCTTTTCATTGAAGAAGGATCTGAGTACACCACACTGTCTACCACAGTAATCTATAAAGTCCAACCCAATGTCAAGATTCTCTTTTTACATGAAACTATTTTATTAAAACTTTGTTCTAATTTAGTTTGAATATGGCTTCCAAACTAATCATGCAATATTACACATATTTTAAGTAGACTCAATTTATTGAGAAAAAACTATAGTAAATGTGTCAATCATTGATTTACAGAAGCAGATTTTTTTTATAATACTGTCACAAATCTGCAAGATAATCCCTAGTGCCAGAATTTACTTTCGACTAGCTGAGCAAGCTAAAATATTCATAAATTCACATGAAACCAGATGGCTTCCCACTGAATATGAATTTGAATGATTCCTGTACATTATTTATTCCAAGAAGTGCATAAAATATACCATCATCATAGCAAAGACTCCTAATAAGTTTGTTTTGTAAGAGTCAAGTAATAAAAAGTGTCCAATGCCAATCATATTTTGCACACAGCTTTGATTCCTGATTCCATGTGTACTTGAGAATTACTAACAGCAAAATCAATTTAGTTATTTTTCTATTAGTCTCTGAAATATCAGGAATCTGAAAGAAGATTCACCAAGAATGGCTACTGTTTGGAAAAGAAGAGAGTTTAAATTTGAAACATGATTTTTTTTAATAATTTGCTTGGGTCTCTAAAAATTCAAATGCATAACTCAAAGTGTTAACCTTTTATTTTATTTTTATTTTTTTTTCCGCGGTTTTTGGCCAGGGCTAGGTTTGAACTTGCCACCTTCAGCATATGGGGCCAGCGCCCTACTCCTTTGAGCCACAGGCACCACCCAAGTGTTAACCATTTTCATATTTAGTTGATCAGTATATTTTGAAGCTATGTACTATTTTCCTTTCAGGTTGAAATCACAGATGTGAATTTGAAATAAAAGCATAACTTAATAATTGAATGTTTTTTCTCCAATGTATTTAGGGAGAAAAGAAATGATTTTTTTTCTTATTTTTTTGATTCACAGAGTTTTCCTTTTATTAATATTTTCTGTTTCATTTTAGAGTTTCCTATTTTCTGAAAATACATTTATCATTCACATCTTTCTTTTTCCCTTTTCCTTTCTTCACATGTGCTAAGTAAATACTGTTTTGTAAATCCTATCTGATAATTCCACTACCTGAAGCCAGGGTAGGTCTGTTTCTGATGCTTGTTTTTCAGCTCATGTTGCTATGCTTTCTTGTATATCTGACTAATTGTTCATTGATCGCTTTCTGTGGCAAAATATCTGTGAAAGTTGTCCACAATCTATAATGAATGAACTTTCCTAAGACGTTTGGCATTTGCTTCTATCAGGAAACCAGAGAGGTATCTCTACCTGAAATTAATTTCAGACTAAGTTAAAAACTGAAATTCTCTGGACTACCAGGTTCTGTGTATGAGGGGAATATCCTTAGTGAGCATATTTTATGTCATAGTTATGCGAGGATCTAATCTTACTTTATTTTGTTTTATTATTTTATTTTAATTTAATTTTATTTATTTTTCCTTTTGTTCTGCTCATCATCAAGGCAACTTGCTTCACGATTCATTTGGTTTGGAATAAAGGATGACAGGTTTACTTGTAAATGATGCTTAATGAAGACATTTTTTTAAGGGAGGTTCAGCTTAATGTGTCAAAGATCCATCCCCTGTAAAAATTCCCAACCTGAAGAGGAGCCCTGGCCCATTCTCTGATTCCTTGGAACCTAAGTCCAAATGTGTGTTTTTGTCAGATGCCTCCAAGAAAAAATTTATTCCATATTCCACTTATATTTGGGGGTTCAAGCTTTTTTCTGAATTGTCTTATGTATACAAATCAGTTGTTTTTAATTCTTCAGTGTCTTCATGGTCATGATTTTTATATTTAGCATTGAAAAATCAGTGTACTATTCTTGTTTATGTAAAACATCAACTGTAATTTTGTATTGTTTTGTTGACTTATTATTCAACATTTTCCCTAGTGATGGTGCATTTTTATCAGTAGAGGGGATGGCATATTGTGAAGTGGGTAGTACTAGTAGATGGTATGTTTTTATAATAAATATTATAGGATGTAATGACCATGGAAATTCTTAACATTGGAAGGGAATAAAGAAAAAAGGCATAGAAGGTAAACATCTTGATCTTCAGCCTTTTTTGTCCATATCACATAAACCACATTGACAGAGTGGACAAATCAGCCTCTAGCCTAACGCTTGGTCTAGAGAAGATAAACTACTTTAAATCTCTTACTGGGGAAGTCAGAGTAACCATAAGTAGACAAAGGTATGGTAAATGTATATTTTTAAAATTAAGAAGTTAATCTACATAATTCTATCAAAATAAAGTTATCATTTAGGATAGATAAATAAGATAGGCCACTGTTATACCTTCTCTGAGTTAAATGATGCGATATGTTGAATGTTAATTATGTACCAGGGTCTCTGATGGGCACTAGGGATATTTTATTCTTTGTTCTCGAGGTTCCTCCAGTTTACTTTGATGATAAGATAGAAAAACATTGCTAATAATTTGTGACTAGAGGTGCAGCAGGGGAAGTCTGGTGTGTCATTGGAGCAGTCAGCAGAAGGGACTATAAAAAGCTCCAGGATCAGGCAAGGCCTCCAGGGAAAGGGCCATTTACACAGAGATTGAAGAAAGAGTTTAAAAGAGGCTGTAATTGCAGAAGGTGAGATGAGAGAGGGTGTGGAGGGGAGTGTATTTTGGTGGTGAGAATGACATTTTTTTAAGTTATTTTTTTTAAATCAAAGCTGTGTACATTAATACATTCATGGGGTACAATGTGCTGTACAATCTGAAATATTTTCATCCAAGTGTTTGACATAATCTTCATGGGATTTTCTCATTTATTGTATGAAAACATTCATTTAAGAAGATTTGCAATGGCCCAGCACAGCGGCTCATGCCTGTAATCCCAGCACTCTGGGAGGCTGAGGAGGGTGAATAGCTTGAGCTCAGAAGTTTGAGACCAGCATGAGCAAAAGTGAGACCTCGTCTCTGTTAAAAATAGAAAAACTGAGGCAAAAGGATCACTTGAACCCAGGAGTTGGAGGTTGCTATGAGCTATAACACCACAGCTCTACCCAAGGTGACAGATTATTGAGACTCGGACTCAAAAGATCTGTAGGAGAGAGTGCCTGGTGCACAAGAGGGGCTCACAGCCCAGTCTGAAGGGCTGTGTTTGAAGTAAGTGTGGCTTGGGGAAAGGTCTAAACTTTAGATTAATTTGAAGTCTTTTTTATAAATGTGGAGGTAACTTCTTAGACATTAACACTGACCAAATTAGGATCAAAAATAACTTTCAAAGAAGAGGAGAAGAAGTGGTGTGTGTGTGTGTGTGTGTGAAAGAAAGAGAGAGAGAGAGATGAAAGAAATAGTCCAATATTTGGTTACCAAGTGACAAAGTTGACTTTAGACTTTGCTGAACAGTTAGGAATAGGGAAACAATCAAAAGAGTCAGAGTCTCCTCACAGGTGGTTTCCTAGTAAAACACTGTAGGAGAATGGTGATTCATATAATAGCTTTGCTTAACCGTAACAGCTCGTGTTAAACTATGTAGAACTGAAGCAAGAAAGAACTGTAAAGGGAGAAACTTCACAAGTGAATTAAAATAGTACAAATATTGCACAGAAGCTCATCTATTCTGAACCTGAAAATAAAACCACTAGATTAGATTTCAAAGCTTTAGTGTTTAATTCTACGTTTTATATTCCCTTTAGAACACATATCTCTGAGAAATGTTTTTATTTAGACATGAGTAGTTACCTTCTGTTTTTCCAAGAGTTTATCATCATCTGTGCTGAACTAAAAGTTAAGTATGAAGTTGGCTTTTTTACTGATAGGATATAGAAATGACACTACTATGATATTACAATATCAGTCTGATTTAAAGAGCCAAATGAATGTGTTTATGGAGTTAGCTACGCTGAATAAACCTTTTCTTTCATGGCTCTTAGTAGAAAAACAACTTCAGCAATAAGCAAAGCTCACACAAATGTATATTTTATTGCCTATAATCAGACATTAGCTAAAAGAGTAAAACATTGTTCAAAGTTTTTTAGTGAATGCAAACAAATTACAATTTCTAGTGCAAAGTACAAAACAGCATTTGATCTATTTTCTCAGCACCATCATTAACTCAGCTGGTCCGCATTAAATCAAAAGCCAGGATATATGGACACCAAGAGCCACTAGGCAATGTGAGTCTGAAATGGTTTTATAAAATTTGCGACAAAGCCTTAAAAATAATTCTTCCAAATGGGCGCAGATATCATGCCTATTCACTTGTGATCTCTAGGAAAATTTAATGGAATAATTAAAGGAACATTTAGAAAATAAGTACCATTACTCTCTTTAGCTGGGACAAATATATTTCATAATCTATAAATATTCCTTCATTTCTTTAGACAAGTTTTCAGTCTTTGGTCTTTCTTTCATAATGAAGTGAGTGTCCAGCATTGAACATTGTATTTCAAATCTTGATAGACTTGCACTTAAGTAAAAATGTTGATTTTTTTATAAAATAGTGCCCCTGTTTAAACCACTCACTCTCCTCCCCGCACCAGGAGTTCAAGTGTAATGCGTATATTTCTCTCACTTGGGGAACACTGGCTTGTGCTACTTCCCAGGTGGGAGTTTTAGCTTTTAATTGTGGGGTCCTTAGCTTTTTTAAGCTCTCGTGGCTTGATTATTTTTGTTTCCTTTTGAGACTTTTTATCTTTCCTGTGCATAGTTTCTGCTATTGCTGCCACCACTTTATGTAATTTATCTGTCATTTGGTATTTATGACTTTGCCTAACTTAGCCTGATCAATTTTTGGTGCAAAAATAAAAAATCCGCAATGAAGACTTGGCACCCATTGCTCAGTGGTTAGGGTGCTGGCCACATGCACAGAGGCCAGTGTGTTCAAACCTAGACAAGACCTGCTAACCAATGACAACAACAACAAAATAGCTGGGCATTGTGGCAGGTGCCTGTAGTTCCAGCTACTTCAGATGCTGAGGCAAGAGAATGGTTTAAGCCCAAGAGTTTGAGGTTGTTGTGAGCTGTGACACCAAGACACTCTACCGAGGGTGACATAGTGAGACTCTGTCTCAAAAAAAAAAAAAAAATTCCAAAATGAGCTTAAAATTGCTTTGGTCCCATCATTTTTGTTTAATTTATTTTATTATGTGAAGCAATTAGGGATTTTAATGATAATCTTAATATTTTCTCTGAATCCTCTAAATGACATAATCATCTAAATTATATCCACACTCTCAACTTATCATATGCAAGAAATTAAATAATTATCTTTCCTTCTGACTAAGATTCTAAAAATTCTCTGAGTAGCAAGACCTGTTGCAAGTCATTCAAAATTCTTTTATGCCAGCCTGATATAATTCTTTCCTCTTCTTAAATTATATAGCATTTTTTTTGGACCAGTCATTTAACACTCACCAAAAAGTACTTCATAGAGTAATTCAGATTTTTCAACATCAAATTAGGCTATAAACTCTGCAGGCACAGACTATACCTTATATATACTTTTATGGATAAGTTGTATTCAGATTACTTTTTGGAATTTTATTTTATTTATTTATAATTTCATCGCCATAACTCCAGAAGATTCTGATTTTGTTTAACCTGAGTAGGTTCTGATAATTGTAGTTTTTAAAAGCTCTCTGAAAAGTCTTATTTGTAAATTATTACTAAAACATTGACTGACTACCTTGTTATAAATGACTAATGCTAATAATTCCAAATAATGAAAAAACCTCTTACAGGTTTGGTATATGATGAGAAAAATAAAGACAATAATATTTGTTTGAAGTATCCCTGTGTGGAATTTCAAAGGGCTCTAGTATTTAGTCTGCAGAATTGGCAATGGCTTCTTTTATATTCATATCACTTCTTTTCTAGACTTTAGCAATATTTCTCTTACTGAAAGGATTGATTCCATTCAATTCAATTGGTTCAATCCAATTCAGTTTGATTCAGTTTGGTTCAATTCAATTCAATCCAAAAGAAATTTAATTTATATCTATATCTGTCAGGCATTGTGCTATGCTGTTTTGAATGCAAAGATTCCTGCTTTCAAGTTGCTTATGGCCTAGCATTAGTTTTATCTTCTTTGATAGATACCATAACAGAAGCAGATGTTGCATGTATAAAAAAGGACTTAAGAGTTTTAGTTTTATTTCTTGCCTACTCTTCAACAGTATTTGTGTATATATAATATATATGTATGTATACATACGAACACATGTATAAATTATAGTACAATATTACTTGCCAAATACCAATATATTTAGTTATCAAAAAGAAAAGTTAATAACAGCTACCCTTACTAACACTATGGGATATAATACTAATATATTATCTCAAGACAATTTTGTAGATTAGAACATTTTCAGAGTACATAGAAGAAATGAGTTTTATATAAAATGTCAAAGAAAGGTAATGTGTTTTTAACGTCTCTATAGGCAACTATTGTGGTCAGTTAATAAGTTAGCTATCACATAGCTACACCGGGTGGGTGCCTGAGAATCGGGGGCAATGAGTTTTAGAAAGACATCAATGGAAATAATTGATGAAACCCTCAGTGTGATGACTTGCATTTATCTCTCATTCTGTTGTGACCAAGGCCTGCACAATTTCCTAATGCCTAGAGGCCCTGTACCCCAATCTCCACCATTTCTTGCATTGCTGCATCTATGAAGTAGGGAAATATGGGGATAGTTTTAGGTAACTATTTATGAAATGAGACCTAGTCTTCAACTTGAGAAGAAAGAAGATAGGAAATGACATCAGCTAGTGAGCCAGTTTAACCAATTAGACTCAAGACTTGGCATCAAAGTTGTTTGGGGCCACAGAACACAAAGTTCAGTATATTCTACCGTGATTACTAAATTTAGGCAACAGAAATGCCCAAGTAGGAAGTATCTTTGTGTCCTTTGCTCTACACTTCAGGAGGGTGTGATCTTAAATGATAAAGTTAGTGCTATGGGAAGAGTGGGGTCCTTGGGCAGGACAGGGGTGCTTTAACATCTCTAAGTGTTCAGTTTCCTCTACTCTGTAATTCAGAACCGACATCTTCAGGCTGATGACAACATTGTTTTTAAGGTTTTATCTTATGCTTTCATCCATTAATTCACATCTTTTCTTCTATACTGCTGTGGATTTCAAGTGATGGTATTATGAGTTCAAGAGACAAAACCGGGTACTAGATAAGGAAAAGCAACAGGTGAGCAAAGTAGTTTGTGAGGCCAGTAAAGACTCCTTAGAAGTGCTGCCCTCTACACTGGATCCTGAAGCAGGAATGTGACTTTCCCAGAGAGAAGGGTAAGAATACTAGAACAATCATTCTCTGCTTTACCAGGTTGGAAAAGTACAATGTAACTATTTCCAGATGCAGTAGGAACTTCTAAAGTGGCTTCACAAGAAAACAAATGGTTGAGAAATTCATAGTTACAGTCTACTTTTTTTTTTTTTTTTTGTAGAGACAGTCTCACTTTATGGACATCAGTAGAGTGCCATGGCATCACACAGCTCACAGCAACCTCCAACTCCTGGGCTTAGGCAATTCTCTTGCCTCCGCTCCGGAGTAACTGGGACTACAGGTGCCCGCCACAATGCCTGGCTACTTTTTTGTTGCAGTTTGGCCGGGGCTGGGTTTGAACCCACCACCCTTGGTATATGGGGACGGCGCCTTACCAACTGAGCCACACTAAACTTAAATTTGGAGTGGATAGGGGATGATATTTGGATGACAATAAAGTGAGATATAAATCTATTAGGCAAGACTGTGAATTTGAAGCAATTGAATTTATTACCCAACATCTGCTTGGCATTAAAAATGCACTCGAAAACAACTTTTTAAAACAAGCACCCTAAATAATTATCTTCAGAGACAATCTTTGCAAAAAGAAGTCAGAATGCTGTGTGACCCTACAAACTTCAACTTTCTTTAGATTCACCTAACCAAATATATGGATCAAATGGGGCTGTAGGTAAAAGCTGACTTTTTAAAAATTTTTATCCAGGATATTAAAGATTGTATGCCTGCAATTTGAACTGTGGAGGGAGCTGATGTAATTTCACAATTAAAGTATAAAAGTGATAGAAACGGTAACAGTTGAGTCAAAGTCAAAGTCAGTTCTGGTTGGTGAGTGCTGAGCGGTACAAGGTGAATGGAAAGGTCTGAGCACAACAAAAGGCTGATGTCATTTCTGCCACTGATACAAAGGGTGGGAGGGAGGCAAGACAGTAAATGGCATGACACCTATGATCATCATGCTGACAGTGAGAAGACTTAGGGGAAGCCGTAACTGCAGAGACAATAAAATGTCTATCTTACTATCCATTTTAACAGTAATTTCTTGGACAAAATGCTTATGGAGACTCTCGGCTTGGGGAGACTAAGCAAAGAATTGGTCCTGTGGTATCTTGCAGCAGGCCAACTCAAGGATCATACAAATAAACACAGATACGTGATGCTTTGGCAATGCTCTTCTGTCTCAGGGACTTCAAAATTTCGAAAAGAAAAAATCAGCCTTGGAATTTGCCCCCAAGTTAAGGAACTGACAGAACTGGTTTTGCAGTTGTTTGGGGCCACAGAACACTTTAGCACATCTAGAAACTTGTGGTTTTCTCTAGCACTGGACTCCAGTGCGTCAAGCAACAGGAAAATAGTCATCTAATCAACAAGGAGCTCAAAACGAAAACTGTTTGTCTAGTTTAGCTACATAATAGTTAGCAACATGCATGTCTGTGGATTTTCTAATAATCTTATGTAGTCTTCTCTTTGAACCCTTAAATAATTTGTCTTAGTTGTATTAAATTAGTTTTCTTTTCACTCTGGGGAACAGCCATGGGTAGGTAATTGGTAAATGAAAAGAAAACTGACTCAATATAAGCAGAACTAATTAGTTTTGTATTCCTAACTATCTTTTTTTTTCTGATTTGGTTATTTGTGTTTTATTAATTAGAAACTTCAGGCATGGAAATTTTTATCTGCTCAATACAGTAATTTGTTTTAACTGAACTGTAATTATAGCACAATGTCATTTTCTTAACAGGTCAACTGACTCTTAGGTGGGGAGAAAGAAGAATGAAATGGCCCAAAGTATGAAATGTAGAGAATTCTGATTACTCTAATGCCTCATGGAAACATTTTTCTGATTGGAATCTAGGCTGTGTTAGATAGACCTTCTTGTTGTTACCAATCACGTGTGTCTCTTATCACTGGACAAATACTGTATTGCCATTTCCCATTGACTTGTCTATACCCAGCCTCATGGGGTTTTTGGAGTGCTTGGTACAATATATGCTTCTGGAATGGACAAATGAATCAGTCCACAAAGAAAGAAATGGATTGACAATTGAAAGGACTCATCAATTTGGAAAAGAAGTTTTGGCCAATGACAGATATGTGACTCTTGTCTCTGTTTAATTTACATTCTTTAATAAACTTTATTTCATGTTTACCCACCAATAAAAAGAGGCACATAAGAGATTAAGTTCTGTGCATTTGCTGTTGTCCTATATTGAAAACAAAAATAGCAATTTTTTTTCTTTAATATACTTCGACAGCTAGCGATACTGAGAACGCCTGTTTAAATTACTGTGTATGATATTGACTTCTTCACATTTATTTTCATTATGATATTTTCTCAAGTCCCATGCAATTTTGAGGATTACTCTGAATATTATATGTTCGGATTCATGAAGGTGATTTATAGTTTCATCTATTATAAATTTAGGTATTCTAGTAGAAAATGGGCCCTTCTTTGATAAATAAGAATCTTACAAGTTATGCTTCTTTAAATGTGGAAATACCTTGTTAAAAAGGAAATTAATCAAATTATTTTGTAAATTTCAATAATTGTAGGCATCCTTGGCAATGCTCAATTTCTCTTATAAATGACTTTATTTTAATGTAAGTCATTTAATGCTTACTACAAATAGGTAACAAAACCTAAATATAAATGAACTGGTAATTCCGGCTTTTTTATTGTTAAAGCAATGATTCTCTTAATTTATTGTCAACTACATATAACATATCAAAAATGTAGTCTTACCCCTAACTTCAAAGTATATTAATAAGGACTCATATATAATGAAAGAATGATCTATGTTTCAAGTATAAATTAACTCACACTTCTAAATGTGAGCTCTAGCTGTATCGCTTTGCTTTTATGGGAGACATGCTCTTTGTAAGTTCTCCGTTGAAATCATAAAGGTAGAGGTGCCAAGGTCAATTTTTATCTTTTTATCTTGAAAGTATCCTTTTAAATACTTATGAAGAAACCATTCCAAAATTTATATAGCTGATGCATAAATATATATTAGGATAAGGAAATCATATGAATCTCAAACAAAGTAACTTAGAACAAAACATAAATAGGCTCATTGAAGGAGAATCAGAACATAGCTATGTGTGTGCAGAAACGGTCTAATAAATCAGTTGAAATGATGGCAACAATACTAGATATAGTTTTAATTCAATAGAACATGGAGCTTACTTGAGAAGGAATTGTTGAAGAAATAAGGTATTTGCCAAACATATCCTGACATTTTGAGTAAAAAAAACAAACAAGTATAAAAGAAAAAAGTATATTTACTTTTCTTAGAGCAGGTTTTTCCTTAGAATATATCGGCTTTTTTGAAAAACTCAAATGATCTTGTTAAGCAATTACTATTTGGGGGCCTTGTTTATATTTCATACTTTTTCTTAATTTTTAAAAATGAATTGATTTTTTTGTTGACATAGTTTTTGGTTAACAGAAAAACTAATCAGTTAAGTACAGGGTATTATCCTAAATCATTTACATATCCCAATCTTTTCTTCATCTTGCTGAAGGTACCCCAAAGAATTACTTCACTGCCCTTAAACCACTATGTAGATTCACATTCTTTAAAGGGGTTTATAGATATATGGTACAGTATTTCTTTGAAAACAGGGAATTGTTCTAGCTTGATAATGGTTAATATTTTAGATAATTATTGAGATTAACATTTCCTGCATGTCTTATATTCCTCTCACCTCCCACTCCCTTTTTTTCAGCAAAATGTACTACCTCAAGGTGTGGGAGAATGCAACTGGACTGGTGCCTGCATTTTCAAACTCCTAGTAGAAGTTGTACTATGGAACGCCAAAACATTCATTTGTAAAAGCCAAACTTTGTTGGGGAATAAAATCAAAAGGAAAAATTCTGAAGAACAGTGTGTCAGATTTGTGTCCCAAAGAGCAAATTGGAAACACAATGCAAGATGATATGAGAGCTAACTTTTATTTGTATGATACTTCCACTTACTATGAGAGTTTTTCACTACATAGTGTTCCATGGCTCTGTCAGCTCAAATATACAACCTTCCTAGTATTGTTTATACCCACAATACAATCCTCTTCTGGAATTCGGACTAATGTTGCCAAGAAAAAGGCATGGAGAATCTTCAATTTGTCTAAATATTCACTTCAAAAAGAGAGTGATTTAGGAAGATTCAACTCTACTAAATATGAAATCCATACCTACTAAATGAAAGCTGTGTCCTCTGGATGGAAATTTCAAGATCTAAAAGTATACTTTCGAAGTATACTAGGATTATCTAAAAGAAATACACAGTTACAAATTTGATAGCTTTTCTTCCTAAATTTTCCATTTATTCTACATCATACTCTGAGTTTTTTATACTAATAGAAATATGTATGTGCAAAAAGAAATGTTCCCATGAAGTAAACTTAAGGAGAATGAAGGAGAAAATATAGCAGACATGGCAGTAGTAAGGTCTAGCTCAGATGTTAGAGTCGCTTAGTCAGGACTGATCCCAGACTCCACCACCTACCAGCAACTCCATGTTTTCTCATCGGTCATATGTAAACAGCTGTTACCTTGCTGGATTGTATGAGGCATAAGTGACCAAATATATATACAGTACTTAGACTAAAGTCCAACACACAACATTCAATCTTTTTATTCTTAATGTTATTGTTCCTATAATTTATTATTTTATGAATTGTAATATGTAGAACTTAATGTCTTAGGTTCTACCCTATGATTCTTAGGGTCAGGATCATCAAGCAATGTAAATTTTTTTTTTTTTTTTTGAGACAGAGACAAGCTGTCACCCTGGATAGAGTGCTGTGGCATCACAGCTTACAGCAACCTCCAATTCCTGGGCTCTTGCCTCCAACTCCCAAATAGCTGGGACTGCAGGCACCTGCCACAACGCCTGGCCATTTTTTTTTTTTTTTTTTTTTTTGGTTGCAGCCGTCATTGTTGTTTGGTGGGTCCTGGCTGGATTCGAACCCACCAGCTCAGGTGTACGTGACTGGCACCTTAGCCCGTTGAGCCACAGGCGCCAAGCCCAAGCAATGTAAATTAATGAAGGTCTATGTTGAGACTTTCTCACTACAAACATAATTTCATGACTCTTACATGGACAAAACTTATTCATTTCATAGGCTATGAGTTTCCCTTATTTATTTATATAGACAAAGTCTATCACCAGTCACTCTTTCCAATTGTTATATTTGGGCTCAGTAGAAAATGATCCCAAAAGAAGATCTCAGTAGTTTCAATAGCTCTTTTGTGAACTTCAGATGGAACTGAATCATGTTTTCGATTTATCTATTAAATAAACGGCCCATGAAGATATGTATGGGTAGATAATCTATTGATTTAAGCAAATAATCCTATTGAAACATTTGGTATTTATTTTTTTGATACTTCTCTTTTAAACAGACTGATTAGTTCCCTTTCTGACTTTATCCTTCAAAGCATATGCTGCTCTGTTCTTTGTCATTGTTGCATGACATTCCATTTGGCAGTTAGCTTATTTTTAGCCAGACTATCAAAATATTTCAACTGGACTGTCACTGCACTTGAACTTGGAATCCTGTAACCCAAACAACTGAACTGGAGAAAAGAAGAAACTTCTAACAAATGGGAAATTATAAATCTAGACCAACCCAAACTTGTACTGGTAATTATTTTTATTTTCTTACTAATGATAAACGATTCATTGGAATGTGTGTTAATTTATATACAGAGGATAAGAAGCATATTATATGAAAGTGTTAAGAAGATTCTTTGAACTAAATTTACCTGTTTAAGATCCTTATAGGAAACAGAACATTTCCTACAAGAATATTATTTTTGTACTTTGGTTGATTCTATAGAAAAAAAAACTGGAATTTTTCTGAATATAGAAATTTTAGAATTATACCTCAAGCATTTATTATTTAAGAACTAAAAACTGCTCCATGACTAGGGATTGCTATAATTAAAATGCAATAGAATCAAATGAAACAAGTCAAATATATTTTTCCTTGTGTTTATATTATACAATATCTAATGGGTTCTTAATTACTGCAGTATAATTGCATTTTAAAGATAAACATATGCATATTAAACTCACAATCAGTAATTTAAATTATAGAATCCAGAATAAGAAACAGAGATTTGATTACTTGTATGATCTGTGTCTAAATTTTTCAGAACACAGCTATGAATCAATCCCATTTGTTTTTCTTTGCTAGATGAATGGAAGAAGAAAGTCAGTGAATCTTATGTTATTATAATAGAAAGATTAGAAGACGACCTGCAGATCAAGGAGAAAGAACTTACAGAACTAAGACATATATTTGGGTAAAGTTATCAGAGTTATCCGTTGCTTATATAAGTGTCTTTGTTATCTTATTTTTAGATATATCTCTATATCTTAAAAAAAAAGTCATTTTCTAAGCTTTAGAATGTCAGATTATCTCTTCTTGATCACACAGATAGCCCTCAAAATGCAATTATCTCACTTTTTTAGAATATGACTTGCGTTCTCTCATTGCTAAAGTTTAAAAACAGAGGAGCCTAGAGGCTACTAGCCTTTTAATGTAAGCTATGGCTTATCTAAATAATCTTCTCTGGAATTGGACTATTCGTGTAAACCATGCCAGCAACGCCCAGCAAGACATCTCTTCCCAAATGGGAGTAGCAAACTGGCCATATTGTTCTCTTTGAATTTCTAGGACAAATCCAATTTTAACAAACCCTCTGGTCTCTTGACATTAAAAGAATGTACCTTAATGGAACTGAGTGTGATTCTGCCCCTGAACAATCATATAACAACTTGTAATATTGGCTTCAGGCTTTTAGTGGGTTTCGTTCCATGATAACAAGAGAAAAATTGTCTGGGATAGTGTCACAACCTTGGAAGACACAAAATACTCAGAAAAGAAGAGCAGGACCCTTGTATACACAAACAACCTTCTGAAGAAATTGAATCTAACACTGAAAAACTAAGTTCACTTTGAGGGTCAGTGAAGTTAGCCGCTTAAGGAAAAGTTCTGTAGAAGCCAATTAGCCATGTTCACTTCCAGCTGTGTTATTCTTGTAACACGCTCATGGCAATGAACTGCCTCTGTTTTAGAATCAAATGTAAATCAGCGACCAAATGACACTGTATTTTTCAAAAGTAATTTTAGATATAGTAAACATGAATCTCATATGACCGGCAAATAAAATCATCAATGTATCATGTAGTTTATATGAAATTTGTCAAAAGATTTAATCAGGCTTTCACAAGTATTCAATTTAAGGTTTGTGAAATAGGTGATTCTCTCTTTTGCTTGGCCCAAAATGATGAACTCAGCACTGACATGGTGAGACAACCCTGGACTGGCTTTCCTATGGGAAAACAGCTAAAATTCCTGTAGAGGTGTGACTGGCACTTTAGTATAGCAGATCTATACACACATACTTGTTTTGTTGGGAAAGAGATACAAATGAAGAACTTAGTCATAAGCCCTCTTACTGACTCAATTCAATATGCTGAATGAAATTGTGACTACATTGAAGAGATTTTCCTCAACTTTGTAAAGTCAAAGCTTCATTTATTATTTTTTGCTAAATTTGTAAAGTATTGTGTGTGTATGTGAAGGGTAGATTAAACTAGACATACACAGTCCTAAGATTTAACAAGGTTTAACAATGGGTTTAAGATGTAGTGTTTTTCTCACACTACATCAACAACTACCTGCTGTTTTGACAATCCCTGTGATTTCTGACTTTCTGCATTTCTACTAGTTACAACAAACATGACCTTCCTTTTGCTGATTGGCACTGGAGGTGGGAAGCAGGGATCAGTGTCAGAGAGCTTACAGTCCAGGATTTGTTACATTCTGGCTATGATATTCAAGATATTATATAGGAGATTATTTAAGTATCACTATAGTACCGTGTCGTGTATAATATTAATTTTTGTGGATAATAACTATTAGAGAAAAGACATTGTGAATTGTGTAGCTCATAAGGTCGGTCAATGCTGGGATGGGATTTGTAGCAACACCTCCCTGACTTATAGATAGAGCTCTTCTTGCTATAGCCTGTTTCTTGCTTCAGAAGTTCACAATTTGGTTGCAGAGGATTCATCCACATAAACAACACTCACCAAAGACATGTGATAAGTGGAAGGAAAACCAAGGTAGTTTCTAAATTCAAAAGAAAGATTTGGGCCTTGATTTATTCAGTGATTTTGTAAAGCACTTCGAATAACAGCAGTGTTAAGCAAAGGTACATAGGCAAGAATGTATGTTTTCCATGGAAAGTCTAGAAAAGAAAGAAAATAATGTACTTGATGATATTATCTAAGTAGAATAAGAAAGCTTGTTGGTCAGTGGAAGAGTTTTGGAGTCATATAAATAGAGTTTTAAAATGAGATTATCCTATTTATAAGCTGTATGTCCTTGGATATGATTCTTAACAGCTTTGAGCCTCATTTGTATCTATAAAATAAAGTGAATGTTAACTACCTCACAGGATATATGCAAAATATTATAAGTTAAATGCTAAGTATAGTGCCCAACACATAGTAGGCCTTGAATAATTAGAAATTTCTATTATGTGTCATCGTGATTGATGGATAAACAAGGGTAGTTTGAAAGACAGAAGAATTTACTATAAAATGGGAGTTAATACTTTGCATGAAATGTCTTATTTCATGAAATTTCTATTATGTGTCATCGTGATTGATGGATAAACAAGGGTAGTTTGAAAGACAGAAGAATTTACTGTAAAATGGTAGTTAATACTTTGCATGAAATATCTTATTTTATAACAGTGAAATTGCTTTCTCTGTTGTCTTGTGATTTTTTTTTTGAGGTGAAATTTAAGTTTTTGTGAGTAGTACTATTATACCTATCTTGAATGTCTTGCTTGTACTGTATCACATCATACCTTTGTTTAATTCTTAATAAACTATTCACTTGTTAAAGAAAAAAGTGATTAGCCATCATCTGCATTCGTAAAATAAATAAATAAAATGGGAGTAACAAATGGTTTAATGATTGTAGTTGTAGTTGAAATAAATTTGAACAATTTCGAGGTTAGAATATTATCAGAGTCATCAAAATAGATGCCAAATTCTCTGAGCATAATGATAGGGAATTTTTTTGAGCGGGGGGGAAAGACCAGGAGGCTAGTGGTGAAACCATAAAGGAGGCTACAGAAATGTCTTAGCAACAAGAAGTGATGATAAGGAAACTGAGGAGAGGATTACACACTGTCTCGAATCTTGTTTTTCCAAGGGCTAAGGACTTCAGGTGGGAAAGTAACCTGCAGTACTTGCTAAAATTTTAGATTCCATGACTCCACCCCCTATCAAATCAATCACAGTATCTGGGGATATCTTCCAGGAACTTGAATTTTTTACAAGTTCCTAAGATAATGCTTATGCATAATAAAAATTGAAACTGCTAAACTTTGAAAATTATTATTAGAGGAATATATTCAAGTTGTACTGAGAACTCTTTGCCTGAGGTGATGTTGGTGAAAGGATGAGAAAGATGGGAGCAGAAAATAAGCAACCATTATGGTCTATAGAGAGTCAAAAAAGAAAAAAGCAAACGAACAGAAATAGAGCACTCTGTTTTGTGATTCCATCAAGGCATATAGCATTGTGTGGAAGGAAAGTCAATTGTTTCTAGGAAAGAGTTCTATGTATTTACTGTCTTTGGAATAAAATGATGAATGACAAGAGAAAAAAGAACAGCATGCCAAGAAACATGAATTGTCTTCCTCATTGGTCCATCCACCAAAACGTTAAAGGTAGTTGGGAAGATGAAACCTAATATCATATAACATCACATTTAATTGACTCTCTATACCATTTTAAGTGCTAAATAAATGTTAGAATCTCCTTATTTTTCATCTTCATTTGCTTATAGATTCTAAAGAATACCTCTTTGGTGAACAGTTGTGTTATGCCACCTCACATCAACCTTTCTCTAAACATGTAAATAAATAGCAAGAAAACTCTACGAAATGCCCCAAAAGGAACATTTAACACTAAAGTCACAGGGAAAGTATTGCTGATGTGAACACAGGTTTGTTTCTTTTTATTTTTTTCAGTTGCTGACAAATGTCTGGATAGCATCCCTGATAGATAGTAATTTCATTTATCAGAAGAGATTTTCTTCTACATAATGCACCATTACTCTGTCAGTTCAAATACACAATCATCCTGGCATAATTTCATCCACAATATAATACAGAGTAATAGAATAGTAAACTAAATAAGACAAAAAGAGCTAACTCATAATCTCACTTATGCCAATTAATGGTAGCTTTGAAATAGGAGATTAATGTGGGGAAGAAGAAGAATGGAAATGTGAAGTTCTTTCATCATCTTTAAAATTGGCTTTGCTCATAACTTTGGCAATTGTTGAGTAGTAAATGAGAGACACGGAGAAATGAAAAAAAAAGGAAGGAAAAACAGAAGTGACATTTTGGAGTACCATTGTCTGAATGTTTCCTCCTGTGCACTCCTCTACTCTTTATTTTTGTCGGTGTGATAGCACTTTATCCGTTTGCAGGTCCGTCTCCCTGCTACTGTATGTGTCCACTAAATACAGCTTTTTCTATGTTTTAGCCTCATTTATATTTGTATGTATTTGTTACACCTATATGTACAGCACTGGAAAGGAAAGCAAGGTAAATACTCAGTGCCTACCAGATGCCAGGCATGCTAGCAAGTATTTTTATGTGCATTAGCTCATATGATCCCATATAATCCCAACGGGATATGTGTAAAATGCTAGAGCACAGTGTCTGACACATGGTAAAAACTTAAATATGATAGTTAAAAACTAATCATTATAGTTTATGTTAACAACCCTCTGAAGTTGGCATCATAATTACCATTTTATACCTGAAGAAAATGAGGCTAATCAAATTACACTGACTTGCTAAGTTGTTCAACTTGTATAGTGGAGCTGGGATTGTACTTGTGTTTATTTGGTTTCAA
The DNA here is from genome assembly GCA_963574655.1 of Perodicticus potto. Classification (NCBI taxonomy): domain Eukaryota; kingdom Metazoa; phylum Chordata; class Mammalia; order Primates; family Lorisidae; genus Perodicticus; species Perodicticus potto. The sequence goes on from CAUYRH010001638.1 coordinate 68,715, forward strand.
AATGGTTAAACTCTATTATCTTGGTTCTCCACCTTGGGAGGGTGAAAAAAGCATGAATCAGAATCAACTTCAAAAATTTCTCTCTTTCTTCATGCCACTCAATAATGTTTCTATCTTTTATGTAGTAGAAATGCCCCTGGAGGTGGGAATAGAAGAATATCCTTTCAAAAAGCCACCCTCCAGGCAATACATATTACCCTTCCATAGTCTCTCAAAGCCAATTACATTATTATTGTCTACATGTAACTTTAAAAAGGCTTCCAATTGAATTATTTTGTTTCAATATATTTTTTAAGTCATAAGGAACTTTAGAGCTATGTTTGGCTCATTGTCAAACTATTTATATGCTTAAACTATAATATGAAATTTGAAACATTATGAGATTCCAGAGAAGTTTATAATTTTCAAAATTAATGATTTATCAATAAAAATCCAAAAAAAACCCCTCATTTTTAATCCATTTTTGGCATTGGGTAGACACATCTTGATCAATAAGGATAATAGCTCACTTTGAAATTGGTAAGGTTTAATAAATGTTCAAAAATGGTCAGAGAAATCTCTTTTCCTGAGAAAGCAGTTACAGTATTTAGAGGAAATGAAAAAAGGAGAAAGAAAAACATTGAGGGAGGCTTTCTGAGATGTACCTTTTTGTTCAAATAGAATGTATCTTCTTATATTCAAAGAGAATATATATTTGAATAGTTCCTCTGAGTCTAAGTGCATTCTACCATATTCATCCTCCAAATGAAATATCTTATAAAAATGTTTTCAGAACTACAACCAACTATGAAATTTAGCTATTTCAAAATGATTCCCCCCAGAAACATTGCAGATGATCTTATTTAAGAAGAATACACATTTTCTATCAGGGTACTAAGTAGAATATTGAAGGGGGTAATGTCATCTTGTAATTAAAATGAAAGTATTATTTGGTATGTTTGGGTAGAGTATTGTGCCAATTAACAACAAAACTGAACAGAAAACAAGAATTAACAAGAAAAAGGACTCAATCCAAAAAGAAAGCAAAGAATTCATATCGTCCCAAGTCAATCTACTTCTCTAATTTTCCTATTTGTCCAGCTATAAATAATAAGTCTACCAAATTGTGTAAGAACCTTGTGAAACAATTGGTCCTCAACCACCTCTCTCTCTCTCTCTGTCCACACCATCTGTCTCTAGGGTGGTATCTTACTCTCATTCTTTCTCTCCCTTTTACCCTTCCACTTTTCCTCCCTCCCATCCCATACTGCCTTCATCATTCCTTTCTACTTTCCTATCTCTCTTCTTAAAAGCAAAACAAAATATTTAAAAGTGAAAGTAACATATTAATGCTTTAGTTAAAAAATTATTGTAGCATCTAACATTTATAAAAGTCTTATAAGCTCTTACCCATTCAAGTCTCACAAAACACTCGGATTACTATCCCCATTCTATACTATTTATATACTCTTTCTCTACCTGCCATTACAGCTCAAGAATTGTTTATTGGATGAATGAATGAATGAATGAAATGAATGAATATATTTCATATTGTTAGTTTTCATATCAGATCTGGGAAATATTGAAGAGACATGTTTCTGGACATTCTTGGGGATGAATATTGGGGAAAGATCTTATTGATGATTTTTCTGCTTCTGCTGCTTGGGTGAGCAGGGAGAATCTGTAAGGAACTCCGCAATAAGTTATAACCAGCCATTTGAAACTTAAATGATCAATTTTGGAAGATAGACAGTCCATACAAATCCTTATTTTCTGCTTCTTGGCTTTCCTCTAGATTTTAGCCAATGAATTACTTTTAAAGATGTACCTCGCTGAATATCTTAAACAGCAATGGGTTATTTTGTGGCCAGCTGTTCAAATGTCACATTTTAATAAGTTCCCACTTGTGTTTGTGTAAGATGTCTTCTGGAAAAGATGAGGTCATGAGAAAGAAGTTTAATTAGATCACAAAACTGCACAATTCTCTGGGTAAAAGGTAAAGGCTAAGAAAATAATTCATTATGCTATAAGAAAGAAAGTAACCTTTGGGTATAGAACTACTATTTTTAATGATTAAGGAGAGAATTTACTATTAGAAATTTATTTTAATAGTGACTTTATTAATTAGGAACTTCATTCATGCCCCAGCATGCACTATAAACTCATTAGGGTATGTTAAGTTACAGTATGGCATGGCAGGTGATGAAAAATGTTAAGGTGATGAAACGTTAAAAACAAATTGAGCTTCGGATATTAGAATACATAAGTGATGCTCCATTGGCAGCGAATTGGACAGACACAGTTACTTTAGAAGAGGCAAAATATGAGAAAATGAAATTTCTCTCCTAGGAATTATTGCTTTAAAATCTTGAATATTTTAATCACACATATCAAAACAGAAACATTTTACTGGCAGTTAATGGGAAGTGAGAATTAGGATTTAAATATAGCCTCAAAGTAACTCTCATTTTAAAAATTTACATTCCAGTTATTAAAGTTAAGCGAAAAAACTTGTACTATTAAAATTACACTTGACTACCAAATATTACAGGAGTCTATTCTCTGTTGATTCATTTTTTTTTTGACATTAATAGAAGTTGCAGGAGTACAAGGAGGATCTTATTAAAGATGAGAACAAAAGCAAAAAGCAGCAGCTTCATTTAAGGCAGACAGAGAAACTCTTTACACTGAGTCTGTTACAGATGATGAAGTCCAGCTCAAGAGCCAGCGAGCTAAGGAGTCATTGCTGAGTAAAAAGTCACTAATCTCATCATGCTTTCCATTTTATTTGTGTAAACAATAAATATTCATTTGTTGTCATTCTTTAAAAAAAATCAGTAGACTTTGGCATCTTGTATTTTCCATTTATTCAGTGTTTACTTTTTTACAAAGCTGATGGGGAAAAATTAGGACTAATACTACTACTAATACCCTGTCAGTTGCAGGGTCTGTCTACTCATGTATATTTCTCGGACTAATGCATTTAAAGGATCCAGGACTATGCATGTAGTTTCTATCAAGAAGACTATTCAAGTGTGGATGCAGTGGCTCACACCTATAGTCCTAGCACTCCGGGAGGCCAAGGTGGGTGGATTGCCTGAACTCACAAGGTTCAAGACCAGCCTGAGCGAGAGTGAGATCCTGTCTCCAAAAATAGCTAGGCATTGTGGTGGGCACCAGTAGTCCCAGGTACTTGGGAGGCTGAGGCGAGAGAATCGCTTGAGCCTAGGAATCTGAGGTTGCTGTGAGCTATGATGCCACAGCACTCTTCCAAGGGCAACAAAGTGAGACATTGTCTCAAAAAAAAAAAAAAAATCAAGACTGCTCAAAACAACTTAAAGTCAGCATTAGAACAGATGTGGGGCACAGGGCAGTTTTCAGTAGCTGTCATGGCAGACTTCCTGCATGGATCACCAAAGTTAGATCACAGAATAAGAAAGTACTTGACCCTATCTTCTCAGATAAAGAGATTTCATCTCAACCTTCCCCCCACCCTTTGGATTTTTTGTTCTTTAAATGTCTCTGGTGTTGAAAATGCAGTAATATTAAAAGTTTGAAAGATTAAGTTCAAATTAAAGACTCTCATGCACAGTTTGGGTTCTATAAATAATTTGAAATTTTTAGGGTACTTCAATGAATAAAAAATATGTATAAATAATAGACAGGAAAGTAAATGCAGTTCTCTCACACCCCAGATTTCTTATTATCTCTACGGAGACATTCAGGAATCAGAAATCTCTCCCAATTCAGGTATGTCCCCCAAAAAGAAAGAGAGAGAATAAAAAGGTAGCTTTTGATAAGAGATTGGAGAAAGGAATATAATCCCGATGTATTACAACTTCTGCCTAAAGCAAAGTTCTCTCATACTCTGACTGAGTCAGATTTCACACACGAAGGTCTCAACTCTGGCAGGGCACCGTGACACAGTCCCAGGTGAGAAACTGAGTGATTCTATTAATGAAATCTTTGCCTTTGTCTGAACAAAGATCATTGCCCCAGGAGGGCCCTGGAGAGCCACAGGTAGCCTTTGAAAAGAAATGTAAAGCTACAATCCTCGACCTCTTGAGATCCCTGGTACTCTCAGGACATTTTTCAGTAGAAATGAGATCATATCCTTGGCTCCCCAGGTCAATTTCAAGCTGCCTCCTGCCTATTTAAATCTCCAGCAGCTTTAGAGATAGCAGAGTCCTTGAGTGGGCCAAAGACTCATATCACTTGTAAAGTACTTAGACTTGAAAGATACTATAAATTCAGAACATTATCTTCAAGGCACCTGGTTAAGAAAATCAAAAGCTATTGGAATTTTAAAATAAGAAAAGAAAAGGTGCTATTCTCCAAGTGCTGCTAAAAAGAGGAAGCCTCTAAATCCAGGGTCATAGAAGGAACTCAGTGAAATGCTTTGATTAGTAATGGCAAGCTCAGTGTTTTGTTTTTATAGCCATGGGAATACAGTATTCCTGAACTTTTCCATCTTCCTACCCTTCTTGCCTTTTGTGTTCAATTTCCCAGCAGCAAAGTCCATACACATGTTTACAATATTGAGAAACACACGGCAACTTGCTCTGGAATGCCTTACATAGAAGTACTGTAAACTCTAATGATTAAAAATGTTGATAATATAATTAGTATAGCAGGGTGTTTAGGATTTCTCGAAAGAAACTAAGAATATAACTCACTTCTAGCAGCACTTTCCCTCAGCTCAAAGAATGGAGGAAACAAAATTATCTATGATGAAAATGTCACTGTTTTGGCCATCTATTAAATTGAGTCTAATTGTCAACGATAAAGCCATTTTATGGAATATGCAGTAACTTTACAAAAGAACATGGTTCTCTTAGTGTTTGCCCAAGTCAGGCTTTTAAACCCTCAAAGCCAATTTTTTTATAGATGTCTTGGAAGAAAGTAAACTAGGTACTTGGATCACACTTGGAAATGCACTCACAGGTTACAGGGTCTGCCTCAATGTTATGACTTCAAATAGTACACGCATTCTGGAGAGCTCACTGTAAATACCTAGATTGGCATTTTCTCTTAAAGTTTGTAGGAGATCAGTGTGTCCATAAATAAAAGGGGAAAGAAAAATGGAAACTAGGATGTTGATGGACAACCATTAGGAAGTTCTGAGCAGCTGTGACTCTTCTTCCTTGGCCCTTCTCCTATCCAACAAATAAAACACACCATAAGACAAGGCGGAAAACAAAGTGATGTGGTGGAGGAGGAGAGAGAGCCTTTCTGTTTCTGTAAAGAACTATATACCTTGCAGCCTAAAAGGAAAGCAGGAAAGGAAGTATTTTCTTTGGTGCTAATCATACTGAACTTAGGGAAAACAATGCAAAAAGTGAAAACTTTTGGAGCTAGCTCTTATGGAGCAATAAGCTTCTGAGAAAATTAGTTTTTTTGATGTGTATCTCTATATTACATAGCAATACCTGCCATGTCTTGATGTTTTAAGAGGGGAGAAGTCATTCCAGCAAAGCAGGTAATCCTTAAAATCTTACAGTTATACCAGGATTCAAAATTCTGCTTTTTAACTAGTTTTTTTCTATTTTTGCAACTTGGGAAAATTAACCTCTTTAAGCTACAATTTCTTCAAGTAGGTCAAATAATATATATGACATTGTATTGTTTTGATGAATAAATGAGGTTAAGTTCTTACTATCGTATCTGGCACCCGTTATGTGATTAAAAAATGGTTAAGGTACTGTTATTACTGTTTTTACCAACTTTACTGTGAGTGTACTATTTACTTTTTGAAGTGTAAATATTGGGAAATTTTAGAATACTGTTTTGAGGGGCTCAGAGAATGATACGCCCAAAGGTTTCATTTGAAGCAGAAGCAGAAGTTCCTCTCTGGTCTGTTTCCTCATTCTCTCCCAAGTCAAACCATAGAAACTGCAGTCCCTCTTCCCCAGAGCAGGTCATAGAAACCAGAATTACTTTTCCTCAAAGGTAACTGAAACCTAAAAACGTTACTTTACCTTCCCCCAGACACACACACTTCCCTGTGTAAAAACTGGTCATAAAGAAATGATCTGGTATACATTGTTTGATAGTCGATCACAAGACCCCCATTCCAGAGAGGGTCCGCCCCACACCCAGAAGGAAGGAATATTGCTCAGAAAGGCCAAGAAGAATCTAGACAGGCAGGCCTGGCTGGGCCACTTAGTCTATTAGCATTAGGTCTTGTTTGTTTTGTGCAATCAAATTTTTACACCACTGTCCACACTTCATTGAACTTTAGTATAAAAATGGGCAGTTTCCCCTGTATCTTTGGTCTGCATTCTGAATGCTCTTATCTCACTAAAACTCTGATCTAGCAAATGTATATGTCTCTTCCCCTATTTTGTCAGTTGATTTTTCAGGAACTTTCAGAGAAACAAAGAGGAAGTTTTCCCTTGGCCCTTACAGATACAAATTAAGTTTGAACTTCTTTGACTTTTTGCTTTGGAAAACTTGTAAAATTTTCTGATTTTCACAATTAATTTTATGCATATTAAATAGTCTATGCTCACACTTACTGTACTGACGACATCTGACTTTGTCTTCACATGTTTTTAAAAATAACCACCAGTTTGCTATTGTGGCTCATAGCACCTGCCAGTGATTCAGGAACAACTACTGGGATCAGTGTTCTCATCAAGTCTGGCGTCATCAATACACTGAAAAACTATAGTGTTTTCTCTTAATTTTAATTCTTCATCATATGAAGTATTAAATATTTTTCTCGAGGTGCAAAAAAAATCACAAAAAAATACATTTCAAAGTAACAAGATTTGCTTTTATAATTTTAAAATGAAGGACGTTATACAAAAAGATGAATTTTATGATCATCTGTAAAATATTTATTTTTCAGCTCTGATGAAGCCTTCAGTAAAGTCAATTTAAATTACCGCACTGAAAATGGGCTGTCTCTACTTCATTTATGTTGCATTTGTGGAGGTGAGTACATTATAAACTAGTTACATACATATATCTGATCAAGGATTTTAGCTGCTTAATTACATATAAGAAAATTTGGTTCATACTCAACTTTTTTTCTTTTGCTTTGCCTCCTCTAACCCTGAGAGTCTTCAGCTGAAGCTGTATCTACCTCGTAGGGTAGATGTTCCAATTGATTTAGCTCTGAATATGTTTCCTCGTGCTTCTGTTCTAAACCAAGTCATTCAGTTTGCTTAGAAATCAAAAAGCACAATGTTTGTATTACATGATTAGGTTTTAGAATGTTTAAGTAAGAGCTATTAGTGTGCCCATCACCCAAATAGTGTTCACTGTACCCGATAGGAAGGTTGTTACCTGTTCCCTCCTCCCCCTGATTCTTGATTTTCAGTGACTTTTATATGTCTTTATACCCACATGTGCCCATCAATTAATTTCAAAATATTGCAGAGTACATGTGGTTTTGTTTTTCCATTCCTAAGATACTTCACTTGAGATATTAGTCTCCAGTTCCATCTAAGTTGCTGCAAAGGCATAAATTTCTCCTTTTTTTGACTGCCTCGTACTCCATCATATTCATATGCCACATTTTTTAATCCATTCATGAATTAATGAACATTAAGGTTGATTCTACATCTTTGCAATTGCAAATTGTGTTGTAATAAATGTTTGAGTATTGGAGTGTTTTTGATAAAATGACTTATTATCCTTTGTGTAAATACCCAGTAGTGGGATTGCTGGATGAAATAGTAGGTCTGTTTTAGTTCTTTGAGGAATCTCCATACTGTTTTCCATAGAGGTTGAATTTTCAGTTCCACTGAAAATGTTCAAGTGTTCTTCTCTCTCTCTGCATCCACACCAGTATGTATAATTTTTGGACTTCTCAACGAAGGCCATTCTGACTGGGTAAGATGATATCTCATTGTGGTTTTATTTGCATTTCCCTGATGAGTAGTGATGTTGAGCATTTTTTCATGTTTGTTGGCCAACAACATGGCTTCCTTCTTCGAAAAAGCATCTGTTAATGGCTATTTCCAACTCTTTAATGGGGTTGTTTCTTGCTAATTTGTTTGAATTCTTTGTAGAAGTAGTTATTAGCCCTTTATCAGATATAGTTTGCAAATATTTTCTCCCATTCTGGAGGTTGTATATTTACTCTGTGAATTATTTCCTTTGATGCACAGAAGTGTTTTAATCAAGTCAATTTATTTTTATTGTTCGTGTAATTGCCTTTGGGATCTTAGTCATAAATTCTTTACTTCAGCCAATGCCTAGAAGAGTTTTTCATGTTTCCTTCTAGAATTTTTATGGTTTCATGCCTTATGTTTAAGTCTTTCATCCATCTTGAATTCATTTTTGTATATGCTGAGACAGATGGGTTCTACTTTATTCTTCTCCATGTGGCCATCGAGTTTTCCCAGTACCATTTATTGCGTAGGGCTTCCTTTCTCCAGCATGGGTTGTTGTCTGCTTTGTCAAAGATCAGTTGATTGTATGTAGGTGGTTTTATGTCTGAGATCTCTGTTCTGTTCCAATGGTCTCTGTCTCTACTTTTATACCAGTACCATGCTATCTTGGTTACTATAGATTTATAGTATAATTTGAAATCTAGTAATGTGATGCCTCCAGATTTGTTCTTTTTCTTAAGATTGCTTTGCCTATTTGGGTTCTTTTTTGGTTCCAAATGTAGCATAGATTTATTTTTTCTATATCTTTGAGATATAACTTTGGTATTTTTTTTTCTTTTGAGACAGCATCTCACTGTGTCACCCAGGTGGAGTCCACTATTGTCATCATAGCTCACTGCAACCTCGAACTCCTGGGCTCAAGCAATCCTCCTCCTTCAGCTCCAGAGTAGATGGGACTACAGGAGCACACCACCACACCTGGCTACTCTTTTTTTCTGTTTTTAGTAGAGACAGGCTCTCTTTCTCAGGGTTTTCTTGAACTCCTGACATCAAATGATCCTCTTGCCTCAGCCTTCCAAACTGCTAGGATTACATGCCTGGCCCAATGTTGGTATATTGTTGGGGACTGTGTTGAATCTGTAAATCACTTTATATGTTCATATGAGGTAATATGAACATTTTAACAATGTTGATTCTACCAAGCTATGAGCATGAGATGGGTTTCGGTTTACTTGTGTCTTTGTTAAGTATAGTGGTAGGTATTTTATTTTCTTTGTAGTTATTCTGAATGGTATTGAGTCTTTGTTTTGACTCCTGACTTGATTGTTGTTAATATCCAGAAATGCTACTGATTCGTGTATGTTGATTTTGTAACCTGAGACTTTGCTTAATTTATTTATCAATTCCAAAAATGTTCTGGTGAAGGCTTTGGGATTTTTTTTATATAAGATTATATCCTCAGTGAAAAGGGACAGTTCGGTTAAGGGTTTTTATCATGAAAGGGTGCTGGACTTCTCAAATGCATTTTCTGCATCTCTTGAGATGATCATATGGTCTTTTGTTTCCATTTATGTGATGAATCATGTTTATAGATTTATGTACATTTAACCATCCTTGTATCTCTGAGAAGAAACCCTCTTGATTGTGGTGAATTTTTTTTATGTGTTGTTGAATTTAATTTGCTGGTATTTTGCTGAGAGTTACTGAATCTATATTCATAAAGGATATTGGTCTGGAGTTTCTGTTTTTCATTGTGTCCTTTTCTGGGTCTGGCATCAAGGTATAGTGGATCATAGAATGAGTTAGCAGGGGATTTCCTCCTCCTTAATGTTATGGAATAATGTCTGTACAGTGGGTACCAGCTCTTTGTAGGCCTGGTATACTTCTTCTGTGGCTCTGTCTGGTCTGGAGCATTTTTTGTTGTTAGGAGATGTTTTTATTACTGTTCATTATTGATCTATTCAGGATTCCTATTTCTTCCTGATTAAGTCTTAAGTCTTTATTTTGTTTAGTTTTTTACCATATCCCAAGCACATTGTTTGGTGCTGGATATATAGCAACTACTCAATAAACTTATTGAATGAATGAATGGTTAATATTTATTTTGCTAATCCAAACTAAATTAATTGGACTCAACTTTTTATGGAAAAACAATGTATAAATATCAACTCTAACCATACCCTTAACCACATCTCCTAAACAAACTGAACAGACTGGGTTTAATAGGTCATCCTCCCAAACTTTAATATGCCTTTCTAACCTTGGTTGTATCTTCCTTATTTCTCTGATCTAATAAGCTCTACTGCTAATGATGTTCTGAGGAATACCTATAACTAGATTTTTTTAATTTAAGATTTTTCATCAATAGTTAACTAGGATGAATTCTTTCATGCTTTTATATTTTATCTGATGATGACAGCATTAAACCAAAAAAATCTAAGAAAAATGCATCCAGATACACATTATAATAAAGATCTATAAATGTAGTAGAAATACTCATTGTTAAGCAAGGGGGTCAATTAATAGTAAACTTTACAAATGGCCTGCAGAATGGCAGCTTGACATTATCCTACAGCAGTATGGCATTTATCACTAAGTGAAAGAGAGATCTTAAAGTCACTTAGTTCACGTCCACAACGATTTCACCTTATTTTCATTTTCCTTTCCAAGGGAACAAGTCACATGTTCGAACCCTTATGTTAAAAGGGCTCCGCCCATCTCGACTGACAAGAAATGGATTTACAGCCTTGCATTTAGCAGTTTACAAGGTATGACATTTCCATTCCCCTATACTGTATTAGAATCAAGGACAGTATGTATCCTGGGGCTTTATTCTACTTTATTTATTATTTTTTTGTAAACCAGTAATAATGGAAAACTTTCAGAATGACTGGATCTTTGCAGAAATGGCTGGTCTTCGTTCTCTTCATTTAGCAGGTGTCTCCTATATAGCAGACACTGTCTCTGTGTAATGCTTTCCATGTTTAACTCATTTAATTCTCAAGAACCCAGCAACTGAATACAGGTTATGTATTTAGCCAGACTTAAGACCAGTAAGTCTAGTTCCCTTGCCAGAACTCTACCTCAGAATATCAAGCTTCCTCTGTATTTGAGAACAAAAGCAGCACATGGAAGCAGCATTTCTTTTCTGCAAATTATCCCTAATTTATTTTTTTCTTTCTTTGCTTCAGTTGTTTGTTTCCTTCCACTAGGCCCTGGATCCAACTTTATCTCAGTACCTGATGAAAGAGTCGATATAATAGTGGATTGGACAAACTAGGATACTCCGTGTTGGGTTTGATGCTTGAGATTGTCATAAATATAAATCATTTATCCTCTATTTTAATAATAAAAATTTCTACACTCTGTAATTATTATAAGCTAAATATCTTACTAAGTTTAATATACATTATTTCTTTAACCAGTAGCATAAGAAGATTAAAGTTAGATATCTAGTTAGGATAGTGATTAGAATCAAGAACAGTTGGCTCATAATTCCAGTAATCACACTGTTCTATTGCATATATATTTTTTCTATATGTGTGAGCCTGTGACAGGACTTTATTTCAGCTTCTGGGTGCAGGTGTGTGTTGGTGAGGACAAGAGTTTGCTTATATCAGGATCCCTCTGCACAATATCCTCCCTCTAACCTCCAGAAAGTTTATCATTGTGAGGGAAGTGAGCCATATTTTCCCATGTTTCAGATTCACGTACTTCTGTTATTCATGGTGCAAATACTCTTAACTCTCCATGGCTTTTTTGCGTCTAGTAAATGCCTAGTCAATTCTTCTAATTCCTTCTGGGAGAAAGCCTAAATGAAATGCTAATTGTCTTTAACATTATACCTGCTAATTATCCTGCTAGACTCTAATAGAGGCGGAGTTCAAGGTGTAGTAAACAACATCTGATGTTGACCTTTCTGCTGAAAGGCAGAGGGTGAAAGTAAAAGAGATGTGAGAAATAGAAAGGTGATGATGGATAGCCAAGGCAGTGTGTGTAACTATGAATTCTGAATCTGACTGGGAGATTCTTTCTGTATTAGTTCATTTTGCTGAGATTTCGCTGGCACACAAGTACATTCTGCATGATTTAGTACTACAATCTTTAGAGAATATTTCTTCCCCCTCTGTTTATCAAAACTAAATTTCCATTTTTAGAGGCCTTTTTACTATATTTCTTATGTTTTCTTGTATTTTAAAGAAGCACATATAGACTATAACTCTTTTGTAACAAGTTTAAATGCATTTAGATTCCTAGGAAACAAAATAGGCCAACATTCTTAAAAGGACATAATAGAAGCATGATTACTCTGTGTATTCCTTAACAAAAGTTAAAAAAAAAAATTAAAACTATTGTTCCCCTTTGAACACAAACACAATATAAAGCAGTTATTCAACTACTAGGAATTAAATCTTGTACTAATTATCCTTTCATAGAACTACCCCAAATAGTATCTAATTCATTTTGTGCTCCGGTTCCCACCCCCTATATATTTTTTTAAATAAATTTATATTTTAATATTATTTCAGACTTTTAAAAAATTGCAAGGATAGTACAAGGAACTCCTGTATACAATTTATCCAGATCTACTAGTGCTTTTCATTTTGTGCCGTTTCCATTATTCTGCTTTTTCTTAAGCATTTGAAAGCAAATTGGACAAAGTGTTCCTGGTTGGTATGTCAATCTTTATCTCCTAAAGATGGTGACATTCATTTATAAAATCAGAAAATTTAACATCAGTGTGATGCTATAATCTACAATCCCAAAATCAAATTTGATCAATTGTTTCAATTGTCTGAGATATTCTTTCTGGCCTAGGATTTCATCCAGAATCATGCATTTTCAGCTTTCTTATTTTTATAATCTGCTTTAATCTGAAGGAGCCCATCAGTCTATTCTCGCCTTTTTGGATCTTAATTTTTTTTTTTCCTTTTTTAGACAGAGTCTCACTTTGTCGCCCCAGTAGAGTAACGTGGCATCATAGCTCATAGCAGCCTCAAACTCTTGGGTTCAATCAATTCTCTTGCCTCAACCTCCCAAGTAGCTGGGATTACAGGCAGCCACCACAATGCCCGGCTGTTTTTAGAGACAGGATCTCACTCTGGCTCAGGCTAGTCTCAAACCTGTGAGCAAAGGGAATCCACCTGCCTTGGCCTCCCAGAGTGCTAGGATTACAGGTGTGAGCCACGGCCCCAGGTAGATCTTAATATTTTTAATGCATATGGAACACTATTTATACAGACTTGTCTGAATAACTGAACTCAATTTTGTTCATAACACACACAAAATAAACATTATAGCTCTCATATCTTGCTGTTTGCCACATCAATAGCTCTTTCAATTATGTACACATCACATACACACTGACATAGTCCACCTGCCTCATGACTGGCTATTTTTTAGTCAGTGGTTTTATCTCTGATTTCATTTCTAAGAATCTAGAAGATGTTTAATAACTTGTGTGTAGTTAATTCTCATATATTTTGTTTTGCTTGTTGATTTTTTCACAGGGGTCAGTTTTATTGATGTATACTATATATATAATAAAATTCAGAATTTTAAATGTCAAATTAATAACTTTTGAAAGTGAATGTAGTAGCATAACCATAATCACGATCACGTGATAGGACATTTCTACTATCCCTAAAAGTACTCTCAATGCCCTTTTGTATTTAATCTCCTCTTCTATCCCACGTGGTCTCTGGAAACTATTATTATGTTTTCTATCACTATAGATTTCCCTTTTCTAGAATTTTATATAAGTGTATTCCATCCAATATTTTCTTCTTCATATGATTTCTTGCATTTGTCACAATGCTGCTGGGATTTACTCATGTTGTTGTATATTCAGTAATTTCTTTTATTGTGAATTTGTATTCCCTTATAATGGACATACCATCATCTGTTTAAGTGTTCATCTGTTGATAGATACATGAGTTGTTTCTGGATTTTGACTATTATAAATAAAGCTTCTATGCACGTTCACATATAAATCTTTGGGCATATATTTTTATTTCTTCTGGAAAATACTTAGAAGTGAAGTTGTTGCTTTACATGATAAATACATGTTCAATCATATAAGAAACTGCCAAACTATACACCAAACTGGCAATTTCTTTTGATATTCTCATCAACAATGTATAAAGAGTTTGTTCCCACATTCTTGTCAAGACAGGTATTGTCATTTTTTCCCAGCCATTCTATTGGAGGCATTTTAATATTTCATCTTGATTTTGATTTATATCTCCCTGATAACCAATGTGGTTAAATAGGTTTTTATGTGCTTTTTAGACCAATTTTTTTTCCTTTTTTTTTTTTCGGCACCGATTTTTTAATGTAGTTTCTATTCAAATGTTTTCCCCATTTTTAAAATTTGGTTTATTGTTTTCTTGAATTATAATGGATCTGCATCTATTCTGGGTATAGTTCCTTTGTTGAAGATACATTTTACAAAAATTTCTCCCAGTCTATGGTTTTCCTTATCATTTTCTTACAATTTCATTTAAAGAGCAGAAGGTTTTGTGCATTACTTTTTAACTGATAGCTCTAGTGACTGCAATACAGATCTTCAACAGATCACTGCCACTGCCTGTTAATATTGGTTTACTTCACTTAAAGCATGAGAAGCTTATAGGTTCATTTTATCTTCATATGTTACATCTATACAGGATACAAATCCTAATACATTGTTAGAATTTTGTGTAAAATATGTCTTTTAAAGAAAATAATAGAAGAGAAAATACCTTTGCTTTTCAGCAGTTTGGTTATAATAATCCTATGTATGGCTTTTTTCGGATAATGTTTCTGGGGCTTATCAGGGTTTTTAAAATTGTAAGTTTATATTTTCACCGAATTTAGAAGTTTTGACCAGTACTTTTCCAAATACATATGTGATAAGGTTTGATAATCGTCCACATATCACTATCTTCTCTTTACTTTCTTCTACATTCTTTCTCTCTGTGCTCTCCAAATTTGGTTACATCTATATATTTGAATTCCAGCTCACAGCCATTATTTTTGTCATTCTCTCATCTGATAACAACTCACTAGTGAATTTACTCATGTCAGATGTTTACTTTTCAGTTCTAGGATTTCCATTTGTTAAGTTGAATTAGAATATAATTTCAGTTTCTTTGCTATGACACATTTATTCTTTCTTTTTTTTTCTTAGGTAGACGTATAGTGGTTCAGCTACTAGTTTTATATTAGCATTGAGTACATAGAATGCTTGTTTTTTCATTCTTGTGATCAACAATCTTCATACTATTTTCATAATGTCAGTACTGACTTATACTCTACACCAATACCATGCAAGCATTTTCCTTTTTCCACACTTTTTCCAAAGGTTACTATCTTTTTTCTTTTTAATAGTAGTCATTCCACTAGACTGAATTGATACAGTTTTGTCCTTTTCTGATGATTGTTGATGTTAAGGATTTTGTCTTATATATGCTGGCTATTTGTATGTCTCCCATCATTTGAAGGAAGACCATATTTAATGCTTTTGCTTATTTTTAAATATTTACTAGATTTATATTTTACACTTGAATTTCTCGTAGATTTTGGGTAGCAGTGCCTTGTCAGGTACATAAATATAATTTACAAATATTTTCTTCTATTTCTATGTTGTCTCATCATTCTGTTGATTTATCTGTTGGTTCTCTATAGATATATTTTAGTTTAAATTAATCCCATATGTTTATTTTTACTTTTGTTGGTATTTGGAGGTTAAGTACAAAAAAATTATTGTCCAGACCAGTGTTATGAAGCTTTTGCCCTATGTTTTCTTATAGCACCTTTAGAATTTTAGGTTTCAGCTGAGTATGGTGCCTCACACCTGTAATCCTAGAACTCTGGGAGGCTGAGGCAGGTGGATTGCGTGAGCTTATAGGTTCTAGACCAACCTGAATCAGAGTGAGAGCCCATCTTTAAAAATAGTTCAGTGTTATGATGGGTGCCTGTTGTCCCAGCTACTCAGGAGACTGAGGCAAGAGAATCGCTTTAGCCCAAGAGTTTGAGGTTGCTGTGAGCTATGATGCCACTGCACTTTACCAAGGGCAACAAAGTAAGACTCTGTTTCTAAAGGGGGGAAAAAAGAATGTCAGGTTTCACATTTAAATATTTAATGCATTTTAAGTCAACATTTACATCTTTATGAGATGAGGGGCTCATTTCATTGTTCTGAATGTGGCTATTCAGTTTTCCCAAGGCCATTTATTGAAGAAACTGCGTTTTCTTGTCAGCTCTGCCTAAAATCGGTTCACTTTAAATGCATAAATTTCTGGGCTCTCTGTTCTGCTCCATTGGGCTATGTGCATGTTTTTATACCAGTTTGAGTTATTTTCTAATTAAAGACTATATTTTCTCCAAATGGGAATTTATCTAGATAGTAATAAACACTTGGAAGAAAAAAAACTCTCAAAAAGAAAATGGCTTTCACTTTTTGCATACTTGACTGAATTCTCCAGTTAATGGTGACTTTAAAGAATATTTTATACTAGGTCCTACCTTTAAGAAACTACAGAACATTTTACAGGCAAAACTGAATCAGTCATTAAGATTGTTTTTGTAATACTCACATTTCTTCTTAGTAATCCAATAATGAATGATCTGTTTCTAAATTAACATATTCTCAATCAAAAGTTAATAAGATACTAACTGAAGATGTTTAATTTATCCTTCAATTCTAACATTAAACAGTACAATTTCCTGGAGAACCTTCCCTGACCCCTGCCATATCGGGGTTAGGTGTCTCTCCAAGGCACTCATTTTACCACCCAGTATTTACCTTATCAGTATATGTATGACATTGTAGTTTATTACCTGCTTATAACTCTATACCTCATTCTAGATTAAGGGTTACAATCTAATGTATTTTCAGGAATGAGGCAGGTAACATTAAATGAATGAAGATGTTAGATAATCTGGCAGACAATGATAAACGGGAACTTAGACTCACTATTTCTGAGTTACAAGAAGAATTGGTATAGACTGTGACAAGTTTGATAGTTTATGCCCCATGTCAAGGGGAACAGTCCCTTATTTAGCTCCAGCTAATCATTTTCACACATGAACGGAGGCCCCTATTGCCCCAAATTTTAGATAGTCATAAATTTTTGAAGTTTCCTAATATTTAAGTGTTGGCCATTAATTCAAACTTTTAGTTATAAATACTTTGCAGGCTAAGCCATGTACATCTGTTACCCTTGTGCTCTGTAATGGCTGATAGTCTTATGTGCACCATCAAGGCAAGAACCAGATCTAATTGCTAATCATCTTACTCTGAGTCTTTAGGATGTTGTCAAGGTGTGTAAATTATGTGTTGCATCATTTCCTTAAATAGGATTTCTAAACTGAGGGGAGTGTAGTCCACCTGTGTCTCAGGCTCACATGAGCCCCAGGCAGGGAGTGGGAGTTATTCTAAGTATGTGTGGTATGTGTGGGGGAGCTTGGTCCCCCCGTTTCTCCTCAGTTGCAGCTTTGTCATTCTGAACTCAGTCTGAGGTCAGAGTGCTGTCCAGCTTTAAAATTACAAAATGGCATCTTGAACCGACATCCATCAAACAGTATAGGCAAGATGCCAGGGAATGCCGTCCTCTCCCATCTGGGAGGGCCGCCCTCTCACATGTTGGCCTACCTCAGCCTGTGGCAAGGCAGTGGGGTTATCCTAGGTATATGTAAAGAGGTAGGGCTCCCTTCCCTGCTCACCTGGGAAGGGCAATGGCTGTTTCAGCTCAAATTTAGGCCAAGGATGGAGTGCTGCCTGGTTTTAAATTCCAAAAATGGCACTTTGGGCCTATGACCAGATAGGGTAGGGATAAGCACCTTTCTTTCAAAGCATTGTTATTGTTGTGGATACTGCAAGCTATAAATTAGATCAGTTCCATAATATTCAAAATTTCCCTGATATTTGCATTTAATAAGAATTTTTTGTTCCAGGAGGTGTGTACTGTACTGCTGACTTTTGAAATTATTCCATTAGGCCAAAATATACCTATAGAGGAGAAATGCATAATATTGGGGCTCATTAATTAAATAAAACACAAGTATATCCTCTTGAGTTTTTCCTTGAGGCTGACGTCAAGGGAAGATTAGCAAACTCACATGAAAAATCAGAAGCAAGTTATAGATTTCAAAAGTGCAACAGACATGGGTTTTCAATCTACCTATAACTATTTAAAATTCAACAAGTAATTTAAATTATTTGAGCTAGAATGTCACCAACTATAAAATAGATATTTTTTGTTTCTTTCTCACTATTAAGCTTAATATTTTATATGTGATTTGGTTGAAAGTTAACAATTTATAAATAGCAATTATATTGTTTTGTTATTCTCTTTATCATAACTGGATAATATTAAAATTCTATTTTGATGATAGTCAGTAAAAACATTTAGATTCAGGAATGTCCAACCTTTTTGTTCCTCTGCTGCTTATTGGAAAAGTGAGCCTTATCTTGGGCCATTTAAATACACAAACACTAATGAAAGGTCACAAACAAGAAAAGGTCCATGCATACTTTTCATGATATCTGACACCTCCCATAAGCAAACACTGTTCTACAAAATCAGCATATAACCTGAAGGCCTCGGGTTGCACACCTGTGATTAGATCAACCAGAGGTCAAACTTGTGAAATCCAACCAAGATATGAAAGGATAATTTATTACTTTTGAATTTTAATCTTGCCATTTGCCTATTCTGAGGGACTACTTAGATACTTTCTCTTAAACTCCACAATTGTTGACTAAATAAGGAGAAACGGAAAGGACACTTGAGGAAAGGATGAATGTGTGTTTACTAGAATCTGTCTGCTAGATAAATATATCTTATGCTCCGTGATTTACATATAATTTATTTTAATTTAGCCTAGTTGAGTACTTGTCATAACGTAGACATTCATTAATAAATATTTGTTGGATAAGAGTATCCATCTCTCTACTGTTCATACAAGTTATTTATGTATTAAATATATGAACATTTGTCAGTTTTATATGTTGTGAATATTTCTCCAATTTGTCACTTACCTTATAATATTGTGTTTTTTAACATTTTAATTTGTCCAAATCTATCATATTTTCCCTGCATTTTTAAAAATGATTTTATCCTTAAAAAGACCTTCCCGGGCAGTGCCTGTGGCTCAGTGAGTAGGGCGCGAGCCCCGTATACCGGGGGTGGCTGGTTCAAACCCGCCCTGGCCAAACTGCAACAAAAAAATAGCTGGGCGTTGTGGCAGGAGCCTGTAGTCCCAACTACTTGGGAGGCGAGGCCAGAGAATCTCCTAAGCCCAGGAGCTAGAGGTTGCTGTGAGCTGTGTGACACCACAGTACTCTACCAAGGGCAATAAAGTGAGACTCTGTCTCTACAAAAAAAAAAAAAAAAAAAAAAAAAAAAACCTTCCCCACTTCTCTGCATTTAAATTCCCAACCATCTGCAGGGGAAAATGTTTTAGGGTGATGTATTTCTTTCCCATTTATATTAGAGATCATTCATGCCTTTAGTGCTCCCTAGTCAAAATTAAAGGTTATTAGGGAAGTGATCATTAACTCCTGGGATCCTTTTCTCTGGAGGAGGAGCACTCCATGCCTGGTAGTTCATCCACAGCTAAATTAGTAGACATTTCCTTACTTCCTGTACTGGTACAGCTTTTTTTTATGTTTTACTCATTTTTACTAACTACTAAAAATGAAGTTATGAAGAAGAGGTAATGGGGGAGGGGAAAAAAGGAGCTAAATAATATAATTTAAAAAATCACTATTCTCTTTGAGAGGCCAACTGAGGCTATTCTGCACCCCAGACTTTCACGTCCAACAGGAGTGAGTTTTTTGAGCATCTTTGTGCTGGTCATTGTATAAGTGCTTTGTATATATTGTCACAACAATCATAATGTGTAACCTGTCCTCTTTTTATATACCCAAGGAGATTAACACAAGCATTATAGAACTTGCCTTCTTTCACAAAGTTATTCTTGGATTTGGGATTCTAATAATGGAGACTAATTCCAGGACCTGTGTCTTAACCCTGCATTTTAACATATGAAAACAAAATATTTTATGTCTGCTTTACAATCTGCTTTCCCCTAATTCTTTGCAACCGATTATGACATTTCTATGCTATATTGCATTTGGAATAAAAGTCCAAATACCTACATCATGGAGCGTCTTTGATCTCACCTTGAAAACTACCTTTCTTTTCATTTTGTTTATCTATTCAACACTGGCATTGTTTCTGGACTTGACGTACGCCGTGTTTATTCCCATCTTATGAATTTTGCCCTAGCTATTGCTTGCCCTTTAATGCTTGCCCTTGAAATTGTGGAGTGGATTTCTTTTTGTCATTTTTATTTAATTCAAAGGTCACCTCCTCAGTCAGGCTTTCCTTGATTACCCAATTTAAAATAACCACCTAATAATTTGCCTGTTTTACCATATACTCATTGCACTTTATGCTACTATAAAATATTTTCCTACTTGCTTATTTTATGCCATTCTATTTACATAGACTCCATGTAAATATAAGCTCCATCGGTGCAGGAATTTGACTGCTTACTGAGGTGCCCCACTGCTCAGAGCAGAGTTTGACATGACTTTTATGCCCCCAAAATATTTGTTTAGTATGTGAAAGGTTGATTGACAATGGAAGTGGTATTCTCAAGCGTAAGTCCATTGTTTATTTAACTCGTAGCAATGTAGAGAATGATCTGCAATGAGAAGAGGTGTTAGTCAGGGTTACTGGTTAGGAAGCCTTGTAATATAAAGGATGGTGTTGGAAATAAGGAGAAGTCTGAGAAGGATAAGTGAGTTAAAACCAGTAGAATTCTAAAACTGATAGAGTTGAAGGCACTCAAAGTTATTTGAAATAAAAAGTGCCATTAATATAAATATGGAATGCTAGAAGATGTCAGGCTGGACTGGGGAAATTATGAATGGTAGGTACAAGAGCATCTTTGAATTGAGATGCTCTTGGTAGGCAAAGTATATGGCACTCAGCCTTATCAGAGAAGTCAGGGCCAAAGATGAAGTTATCAGGTTGTGTAAGAGTTACCGAAGCTGGCATTGGGGATCTGAAAATGGCTTAGGGATAAACTGCCAAATCACACTCTTTTAGGACACAGACAGAAACAAAGAAGAGGCCTCAAAAAGGCAATCAGCAATGTACGGTTTTAGGAAATCAGATATGTATTTCCAGAAGAAAGAGCTGCAACTATAGAGAGGACGATGACAAAACATTGGTTTAGATAAATAGGAGTTTATCTTCTGGAACTGAGAAGGTGATTTCAGGAGAGTGGCTGAGGTCCTCAGTGCTCCAGGTGGGAGAATTAGTCGCTGTGACTTTTCTGGGTAATGCCAGACAAAGACAAGAAGGGAAGAGATCTGCGTTGGTGAGGAGCAGTGAGACAAAAGCAAGGTTCTGAAGAGTGTGGCGAGTTTAGCTGAGACGTGTGTGAGGCTTGGGTGTGTCTAGCTGAAGATTACTAAAGAAATGAGATCACAACTGTCAGCAGAACCAATAACTCTTTTCAGAAGGCTGTAAAATGAAGAGAAGGATAGAGATAAAATTAGCTTTGCCTCAGTGGAAAAAAAAACATGTTTGTTTTTTTAGAATGGAGCAAACGTAAGTTTATGATTTGAGCAGAAGGAGCCAGTTCTGGAGTTAATGATGCAACCTTCATTTAACCTTCTTGGTGGGACAGGAACCCTTGTGTCCAGGGCTGACTCTCAATGGATCACAGTGAGGGAGCTTCTCTGTTACTTACGAAACCCTGGCCCAGAAGCAGGTCACCTGGGAATGACTTCGCACCAGGCTCCCCATGATGGAACGCTGCGTGCTGGCTGAAGGGGCAGCCGCCTCTCCAGTCTCACATTGGAAGCTCTTCACCAAAGTTGTTTATAACTTCTCTTAGACCTTTATGTCTGTGTGACAGCATTAAGAAATCAAATTTTGTTCTTTAAAGGGAGAATTTTCTTAACCAACAATATGTGATATTGTGTGTATGTAATTCCTAAATGAATTGGCCTGTCCTGTGAAGATTTCACTTTCTTCTTGACGTACTGATAGACCCAGTATTATGGAAGTGTGCCTTGGGGGCTAATACTTGGAAATATTTGCATTTCCTTCCAAAGCAAAAGCTTTGTGAATATGTGACTTTCTTGTTACTCTTTTGAGCGTTGTGACCTATAAAAGGTAGTTTATAATAGTAATTTTTATAGAATTGTTACAAAAATCATTTTATTTTTTAATTTGGTTTTATCAACAGGTATTGATTAAAGTTTCACCTGTGCCAGAATTAAATAAATTAGTTACAAAATTAAAATTCAATGAATGTTAATTGCTATTAATATTATAAATATTTTATGTCTTTCCAAAGAAAGAGTAACAATACAAATAATAGTATGAAAAAAAGTGAGGGTTACTTTGATTGCTACATAAATTATTCAAGCTTGAAGGCTCAAAGAATGTTTCCAGCATATTCACTGGTAAAATGAATCGAGTTAAAAAGACACTGTGGGTTAATCATGTACATGGTCCGTGGTATTATGAATAGAGAAGTAGCCATCACTGGGTCTCCCTGGAACAGTCCTCTTGGTTCAATACTGTCTTCTTAGATGACATATTTGATCTTTACCTGTAATAGAAAAAAATATTAAACCTCTGAACTCTTTCTGTAAATTTTTTGTCTCTTCTGGGGTTAATTTTAGTTGTGGGAGAAAGCACATTTATTGGAGTGCCCTATATGTAAGATTGGGTTGAGTTTGCAAGATCCTCACCATGGGCAAATGTCCTTGGTACCCTTTGTGGTCAAGTGGTAGAGGATTGGCTGGTAGTAAATATCTCTGTCATTTGGTCCTACCTTCCATCCATCTGAGAGTGGCTACCGTGTTGCCTACCGTGCTCTTACACTAGAAAGCCCGCTTAAGTTTTCTTTGAGCACCTAAGCTGGCTGACAGGCAAGGAATCAATGCATTTTGTTTCACAGCTTTCAAAAATGCTATTCGTAGAAAAGTAACACGAAAGATGTGTTTCTCCGCAGGATAGTGCAGAATTGATCACGTCCCTGCTTCACAGTGGAGCTGATATCCAGCAGGTCGGGTATGGTGGCCTCACCGCCCTCCATATTGCTACAATAGCTGGTCACCCGGAGGTAAGTCGCGCTTTCGTTACCTGTGAAAACAAAGGTTATCTACCTGTGTGGAAACTTGTTCTCAACTGTTTTCAGATGTTGGCTTTTAAGACTTCAGAGGGTTTATTTTTTAGCCAATGAACACATCCTTTTCTTCTGGGGGTAAAATTTAGCTTTGTCAATATGCTTTTGATAGTCATTTCAGTCCATTTTATGACAATGTAATCAAAATTTCAGTTAACTTCAAGATGGCTTTCTGGTAGAGGCGAGGTATGCTCCTAGGTTTGGGATCAAGCAGGTCAGTCTTCACAACTTGCTATGGTAACCCTGGGAAGTTACTAAACCTTGTGACATCTCTGTTTTCTTCATGTATAAAATAGGAATAATAATAGGTCTATTTTAATGATTAAATTAAATAGTCCCTGTAGAGTGCTTTGCAGATTACTTCATGCAGAGTAAGGACCAGATGAAAGATCATTCACTTACCCGTCCACGAATCCATTCACTAGTTGCATAAATATATATTAGGCACCTGTTATACAGCAGATGCCAGGTGCTGGGCGACAGTAGCAAGAAAGACGGGGAAATTTTCCCTTTTCATAGAGTTTAGTTGTAAAGAATGAAACTTTCATTCTAATACATAATGTTAATTAGTAGTGAGTACCGGGAAGCAGAGTAAAATGAAGACAGAACAATGGAGAAATAAGTAACATTTTTAGTAAGCGATAAAGTGAAGGCCTCTGAAAGAAGTTGATGTAGAAAAAGTTGTGAATGAAATTAGAATTTCAGCCATGTCCAAGGAGAGAGAGCATCTCAGGGTTGAGGAGCTGCACTTGCAAAAGCCCTGGGGCATAAAACTCCTGTGAACGTTTGAGGGACATGAGTGATCCCAAGTTACTAGAGCAGAGTGAGCTGGGGGTAGAGAGCGGAAGACGAAGCCAGGTGGATGGTGACAAGCCAGACACACACACATCATGTTTTTAAAGGCCACGAGAAGGGCTTTTGATCTTGCCTTAAATTTATTTGTCAAGGTATATATTTTGCTCTTCAAACCACTTCCATTTGTATTATTTGGTAACTTCACAAATTCTCATGGGATAGTTTATGTTGTCTCTGCCATTTAATAGATATAAAACTAAGCCTCTTATATAGTAATTGTCTTTACAAAGTACGAAGCCATGGAGAAAAAGAGCCATGTCTGAAATCCTGAACATTTTACTCATAATTTTTTAATGACTTTTGCATTCTATCAATTATGGCAACAACATGTAACTCAACAATGTAGTAAGTCTTACATCCTCGTATAGACTTCCTTCTGGTCGTGTTGCAAATTAAATCATGCATTCTTCACTAATACACATGCACCCACAGCATCTGCGAAGGAATGGAGGTGCGTGGGCGTTCACACAGGAAGCCTACTAAATAGGCGTGCTCCACCTCTCTCCACAGTGCTGCTTCCAAGGGCTCTCACATTCCATAAGTATTAAAATATCTCATTGAGAGAGAAATCGTTTCCTTCATGTTGAATTTTCCTTACCTTACTTTATCAGTTATTCCCCAGAAAATAAATATTTTTATAAGATTCATTGTAAATATTAGTGAATTTTTGTTATTTATAAGAAAAGGGAAATGTTAAATATAAATGTTTCTCAAAAAGAAACTGATGCCACTGATAAAGTAAACGAAGTGGTAAATGTTAAGAAATCTGGGTGAAAGACTTTGTGAGGTGAAATAGACATTACATTTCAGTGAAACATGTTTGACCTTTTAATGCCAGAAAAATGATACAATATGTTTTTAAAACCAAATCCCTTTTCGTTTAGTGCAGAACTGATTACTTTTGTGAATGATAGTATCACAACAGTGTCAAAAGCAAAATGGTAAAGAGCTTGTTTTTTTTGTTTTTTTTTTTTTTATCCCCTATTCAAGTATCTGTTTTCTTCCTTTACAAATAATATGGGAAAAGGTATTATATTGACTAGCAGCATCAGGGAAAACTTTATCAAAGTAATTCTAAATATGTTTCCACTTACATTTTGCAATTCTGTATGTGTTCTCTGACTTCCTTCATTAGCTGATGCATAACATTTAACGACTTTTATAGTCAATCACTGGCACTACATAAAACAGGTGTAGATAGATTAGCCTTTATTCTCATCTTACATAATGGACTAATTAAGTTGCTGATCAGATAATAAAAGAAAATGGTGTCCAAAATAAACTATCTAAAATCATCATATTCAAAATGCAGAATTTTGTTAGTATATTTTTTCGAAAACTATTACAGTTAATTCTCAAAAAACATAGAGGTTAGAGGTGCCAACCCCCTGCCCAGTTGAAAATCCTTATATCACTTTTGCCACCCCCCATACTTAACTGCTAATAACCTACTGGTGATCAGAATCTTTACTGGGAATATAAGCATTTGATTAATGTGTATTTTATATGTTTATGTGTTGTATACTGCCTTATTACAAAAAAGTAAGGTAGAGAAAAGAAAATGTTATTAAGAAAATAATAGGGGCAGTGCCTGTGGCTCAAAGGAGTGGGGTGCCAGCCCCATATGCTGGAGGTGGCGGGTTCAAACCCAGCCCTGGCAAAAAAAAAAAAAAAAAGAAAAAGAAAGAAAAGAAAAGAATAAAGAAGAGAAAATACATTAAATAAAAGTGGATCATGATAACGGTCTTCCTTATTGTTATCTTCACTGTGAGTAGGCTAAGAATGGGGAATAAGAGGACCAGTTGGCTTTACTTTTTCAGGGGCAGCAGAGGTGGAAGAAAGTCCATGTGTGAGTGACCCACACAGGTGAAGTTCATGTTGTGAACTTCAACTTGAAGGGCTCAGCTGTAATTGTAATAAATACTCACCATCGATATTAATTTCTTTTCTCCACATTCACTCATTCAGTAAATATTTTTGAGCTTCTACTTTCTCCATAACAAAGTGCAAGAATATGAGAATGATACAAAAATATTCCATATCTATCCTCCCAAAGATTTTATAATGTATCTGGGAACACAAAATGAATGTTCAGGAAAAGTATGTTAGTAATTCATTGGGCTCTTGGGCTTCTTCCATGATTTAGCAATTATGAATTGGGCTGCAATAAACAATTTGGTACAGATATCTTTGTTGTAATGTGATTTTTGGTCATCTGGGTATATACCAAGTAAAGGAATTATAGGGTCAAATGCCAAGTCTATTTTTAGATCTCTGAGTATTCTCCAAACATCTTTCCAAAGTGGATGTATTAGTTTGCATTCCCACCAGCAATGTAGAAGTGTTCCCTTTTCTCCACATCCACGCCAACATCTCTGGTTTTGGGATTTCATCATGTGGGCTAATCTTACTGGC